>LPNX010926787.1:378793-418110 GCA_001517045.1 Pseudotsuga menziesii
ATTTTTGTTGTTTGCATAAGTGATAGAAAAGGGATTGAGTAAGAAGCTTCAACCATATTTAAATAACATAAAATTGCATGCGATTGTGATGTTTGAATTCCTTTGAAATAGTCATGGGTGAGACAATAGTATTTGAATGTTTTTTTCCTTCAGTTGCATATTTTTTCTTCATTTTAACAAAAGTCCCTTATTTGGTTAGAGTTGACCTTTCAAAATTTCAATTGGACTATGTAGGGATATATATTGATCAACAATCATAAGAACCTATGGCCTCTCACATAGCTTCAAGAGTAATTGGGAGCTGCAGTGGGTTTGTAAGGGGTGGAAATTGTTTAGAAAGTTTGGATGTTGTCACAAGAGAAGAGTTTGGGAACTTGAGCCTTGTTTTGACAGTTAGAGAGCATGTTAGTAACATAATTAATTCATATTTTGAACAACACCTAGTGATTACACAAGATCAAATCCTACATGGATTGATAAAACATAAAATACTTAAACATGTCACAAAGTTGTTGGGTTTTCAAGATGCTAAACGTAAAAGGAATAGGACACTATGAAAAAATGCAATGAAGGCATTATCTTCATTTGTAAAATCAATAAAACCTGATATATGAGATACTTGCAAGGAAATTATAACTTCTATTGTGGAACCAAGAACCTCAAGAAGTCAAATGGTGGCAATAATGTAAAAAAATCTCCTTTTTTCAAGAAAAACCTTGCAAAAATATATTAAATTTAGGGTCTAGATAGATGAAAAAATAAAGCTTCATTTTGGGAACTTATTTGCATGAAACCCTATCTAGACATGCTTTCAAGCATTCTCGTGAGGTATTTTAGTTGGGAACATTCTTATGAGTGGTATACTTTTCCAATACCTACACATTTTCTCACAAGACTGAGATACATAATGAGCACTATCACTCTAACAATGTGTTTATATTCGTACATGTATTGTAAAAATATTTTCAAGTGAAAATTGATGGTAGGGATAACGCTCTTTAGTCACAAAATGTGATTAAGGAGTACCATTTTATATTAGTGATGATCATGATCATGGAACCATGTTTGTTCAACATTTCTTTGGGTTGATTAATGACTCATTTATAAAGAATGGGGTACCATTTACAAAACATTAGATTTGTTCAGATGGGTGCACGAGGAAGTTGAAATTGGCATGCTATGTTTTTTGGTTGAGTCGACAAGAAAGGCCAATGTGTAGGTAAGAGATTATGGTGTGGAGTTGAAGCTTACATTTTAAATGTAATTTCAAACATTGGATTAGTTGAAAAAATATATATTTGAAAAAAATATTTTGATGCATGTTCTTTTGGAATGTCTTCCTTGGAGATGTGAATATATCCATGCATTGGTATTGTGAGAATATACCTGGTAAGGTAATTACACTCCATTTGGAGTAAAGGCATGGGCGACATATTTTCCATAGAAATGAGGAATTATGCATTCTTTTGCAAATTATGCATCAATGTATATGCATGTGAGCTTGATGAATGTGAAAATGTTGGACATGTGAAACAATAACCCGAAGGGTCCACATATAATTACGAAATGGAAAAAGATGCACACTCAAGAGGATATGATATCATTAGATAATAATTGAGTTTTTGACATGGTTAGGGAAGGTACATGAATTCATTAATGGGAGTTTACTTAATATATATAACACATGCTTTTATTTGGAATATTTCATTGAATGTTCAAACTTGCAAACTTGTACAAATGTACATACATTTGATTAACATATGCAATTTTTATGGTAGGTGATATAATTTTTGTCATATCCCTTCCTTGAAGGACATTAAAGTGTTGACCTGGTTAGTTCCTAGGGGTTTAAAAAGGGAATTAAATCAAATCTTCCTAGGAAATTTTGATAAATTAAATTTCCAATTTTGATTTTGTATGCAATTAATTATTATGAAAAATAATTAATGTGGAAATGAGTTATAAATATTCTACAAGATAGGAGGGCACACTTGCCGATCCAAATTGCTTATATTGAAATGGAAACAGTGCAAACGCATGACAAACAAAACTATCATTAAAAAATATAACAACTGTAAAAAAACAAGGAAAAGCAAGACAATTTTAAAAATAGGAAAGTGCAGAAAATGTAGTCACTCATAAAGAAGGAAACTTTTGGTTAAGGAGGGTGCAATTTCTAGTTTGGTTGGATGATGCAAGTAAGGAAACATCATTATTAATACATAAGCAAAATTTTGTTCAAGGGAACAATTTCCACTTTGTTCGAATGATGCAAGCAAGGAAACATCACCTAAAATCTATACTTTCTAATCTCCTCAAGGAAGGTGCACTCATGGGTTAGGGTTAGTGTTTGCAAGTGGATAACTTTCCCAACACGTTAGATAACTTGCTCAAAAATAAAATTAGTATATAAAATAATTATTCCAACTCCTTTGAATAAATTTTGGTGAGTATTTTTTTAATGTTGAGTGAAGGATAGCTTCCTTGTCTGAGTAATGTGCCTCAACTACCTTGGGTGATGCACCCCAAGATTTCCCAATCTCTTCTCTCTTCCATTATATTCTTCAGTGCAGCCACAAAGAGCCAAGGAGAAGCCATTTAAGACCAATATAAAGCTCATATATCAGTCATTTATCCTTGGAAATATAACTCTATTGAAGTAGACTTCACTTATTCTCTCAAGAATGTAAGAGTGGTGCTAGGTGTTGGTTTCAAGCCTCTGATTTTCAGTATCGGGTATCTTTGAGGGAGATAAGATCCTAAGAAATATTTATAAGCTTATACTATATTTATTAACATTCTTATATCTTATACACAACAATATTTCTGCTCCATGAGGTCATAATGCCAAATTTTCAGTGAGAGAGCCATTCCAATGCTCATTTAATAAGCCTTTTGTAAGTTTTTATGCACTAACATTGATGTTATGGATACAATAATGATATATGAGTTTGAATTTGTTAAAGAGAGTTTGATGAAAATATGATAATAATTATTTTCATATATTATAATTTACGTAAGTAGATTTCACCTTTGTTTTCTTACCTATGCTCTTTAGCTCGTCAAATTCGACTAGTTTTACTGTTTTTGATGCCATGAATGTTTCGTGTGCCCAAATTTAAATATGTAAGTTTATGTGGGTCATAAAATCATGATGAATCCAAAAAAACTCACACAAACATATTTAGTTGAGGGATTATAGTGTTTGGAAGACCTCCTCTGCATAGGCAATCTCTAGGCTAATTTTCGTAGTTTTTCCCAAACACCTCCAAACTTTCCAGAATTATTCTAGACCTGCATAAATGGATTTTATATGCATAAAAAGAGAATAATAACCCTCCTAAACCTTTATTATACTTTTTTTTTTTTGAATTGACTCTTAATATCTAAGTTTGTGCTAGTTGGGACACCCAAAAGCCTGGTAGTTGACTTCAACCTAGTTGATGCTTGAAACCTAAAAGGGCCCAACATACAGGTGCTTAGGGATTTGAAATTTCAGTATCCTAATTTTTTTTTTGGTTTATCCCACTAACCCTATTCAACTCTCAGTTTATGTCATCACGATCTATGTTTTTTCTTGTTGAAGAAGGTGCTTAATCACCTTGTAAAATTTTATTCCAATTTTGATAAAATAAGAAGTAAGAGTTAATATTTCAGATCTGATTTAGATCAGGGATATTAAAGTGGTATCATACCATGGTATTATGCACCTTCTCATATATTCAATCATGATTCATAGAAGAGAACCATATCCCAGTAAGAAATATCCTCTAGGGATGATTCATAGGGCATAAATTCTACCGAAGGAAAATTCCATGGAGAGAATGACAAGCATAACATGGGTGGAAATGGTGATATCCAAAGTCTAATTGCAAGTATAATGAAAGAATTATGGGACATGACCTTTAACATTATTGCGTCTGGATAATAAACCAGATAGTTTCTTGTTAAGCATTTCGAAAATAAGAACGATGAAGGTAGCGTACATGGGTTGCTACATGAAGAAAGGAAGAACTCTAAAGGGTTTGTCTTTTCAACCACTGGTCCTAATTTTCGTCCGAATAATTTAACAAAGGAATCCTTAAATAAATTGAGACCTACTATTCCCAAGTTCCTCTATGAACAAAGAGAAGAGCTAGAAATCCAGAATGAAAACATTACCACTATGGAGGACATGCATTATGAATATCTCATCTTGAATGCAGAATGTTGAAGGGATATGACATTCAAGGAATTTTGTGATATTTGATAATAAAAAAATTCAAGAGGTGGTTTCAGAAATTAGAATTAGAATTATTATTTGAATAATTTTCTTAGAAGAATCTCTCTGCCCTAATTTGATGGGTCATTAAAGCATACAACTAGCTCACGGTTTCAAAAATTAGATACATATTTCCAGTTAAACCCCATGGCTGAGAGAGAAGCTACAAAGATGGCTACCCTCACATGGATGGAGAAGATAATGACTAGTGATTTCATGGGATGAAGACATTTGTACATGATTGAGTCACAACTTATGAATAATTTAGAAGAATAATGTTGGAGAGATTCAAAAGAAGAGACCCTGAAATCTCTTTCAGAGAGCTTGCGAATGTGAAGCAAAACGGAACTCCTGAAGCTTATATCTTTGAGTTTTATAACTTGGCTATTATGGTGACATACATATAAGAAAATAGATTGATCTTGATGTTCATTGAAGGATTGGTTAAACCCTTCAAGAGTTTGGTGAAATCTTATACACCTTCCACCTTACAAGAAGCACTAAACAAGACAAGGGATATACAAGATGTTATTCCTAGTACAAGGTTCCCTATTATGCCGTAAGATCCTTCTCAGTTTAAGAACCAAAGTACACCCATGAAAAGTACTAATGGAAAATTCAAAAGAGATAAGTTTCCAAGAGATCGAGATGAGTTGAGAAGAAGAAATTATGTTTCACCTATCAGGAACCATGGGTTCTCAGCCATAAGTGTGTCAAATAAAAGGAACACTATATTGAAGTATTTTCCAAAAGTGAGGCTAAAAAAGAAGAGGGAGAGTCACCAATAGATACAGAGGCATCATATGAAATAGCGGATGAAGAGCGTCCTCCTGATGTGAGCAAAACTGCACTATTGTCAGGAGTTCCCAATTCCACACTCTCTGATTCAAAGGAGTGGTGCAAGGGAAAGAAACCAATTTTTTGGTAGATGGAGGGGCCACACATAATTCCATAGATGCATCCATGGTAGAAATAAGGAAGTTGCCAACTGAAAATTTTGGAGGCTTCACAATTATCATACCAGGTAATCATTCTATGGAATTCTTTAGGTGGATTCCTATGTTGCAAGTAAAAATAGGGAATTACATGATGACTGATAGATTTTATGTGGTGGATGTGGCTGATACTAATGTGGTATTTGGATTTCAATGGTTGTAATCCATTGGAAATCACACAATAGAATATCAAATTTCCAAGATGGCATTCCAAGATGTGGGTGGGAAAGAGGTAGTACTGAGAGGATTCAATACCTACCCAAAACAAGTAGTGATTGCATACAATATGAGATCTATTATAAGGCGTGATGACATTGAATTGGTTGCTGAGTGTCATATCACCACTGAGGGAACTTCTGTCAATGTTTCCTATAATCCCAAAGACATAAAAAAAAATGTTGCACAAGCATAAGGGGTTTTGAAAACCTCCCACATGAAAGGCCACCAGACCATGGAATTGAGCACCTAATTGAGCTGGAAGTTGGCACACTTCCTATGAAAATTCATCCCTAAAAGCATCCAAATAAGTTCAAGGATGAGATGGATAACACCATCAAGGAACTCCTTGACTTGGGTCTCCTTTGACCAAGTTCCATCCCATTTTCTTCTTTGGTGGTTCTGGTGAAGAAGAAGGATGGGACACTTATAATGTACATATAATATCAAGATTTGAACAAGAAAAACATAAAGAACTAGCACCTAATTCCCTAGATTGATGAGTTAATGGATGAGCTACATGGAGAAAAATTATTTTCCAAAATAGATCTCTGATCGAGATACTGCCAAATTAGAATGAATGAGGATGACATACAAAATATAGCCTTTCGTTTTCACTTTGGTCACTTTGAGTTTTTGGTCATGCCATTTGGCTTTACTAATGCTTCTACAACCTTCCAATATTTCCTAAACAAAGTGTTTAGTGAGCATCTCCGTAAGTATGTACTTGTTTTTTTCATGATATTTTGATTTATACTAGGACATGGGAAAAGAAACTGCTCCATTTAGATATTGTGATAACTATACTTGCATATCAATATTTTTATGTTAAGCTATCCAAAATTTTGGCATGATTGAGTTTCTCTATCTCATTCATGTGATCTTCTAATAAGGGTTCAAGGTGCACCAAGAGAAAATCAAGGCCATCTTGGATTGGACAAGTTCAAGAAATCTCGCTGAGTTGAGAGGATTCATTGGCCTATGCATCTATCACCGGAAATTTGTCAAAGGTTACTCCAAATTCACTGTGCCTTTGAAATATCTGACCAAGAAGAGGGAATTTAGTTGGAATGAGGAAGCATAACAACCCTTCCATAAGATAAAGGAAATAATTGGTAGTTGTCTAGTGCTATCATTGCTTGATTTCACCAAGCCCTTTGTGTTGGAGTGTAATGCCTCAGGGGAAGGCATTGGATCTATTTTGATGCAATAAAGGCAACCCATTGCCTATGAGAGCAAAAAATTGCAACCCCATGAAAGGCTGTAATCTATTTATGACAAGGAGATGTTGGCCATCATGCATGCATTGGCCAAGTTTAGGCAGTATCTAGTGGGAATCAAGTTCATAGTGAAGACTAATCATGAAATTATAAGGTAGTTCCTTACCCAAAAGGAGCTTAATGATAGACAACATAAATGGGTAAGAAAATTCCAACCCTATGGCTTTGAAATTGAATACAAGAAGGGAAAGATGAATGTGGTGGTTGATGCACTTTCCTACAAACACACACTATCCTTGCTACAAATGATAATTGAATGGAAGGTATAGTTGGGAGCTTAATACTCAAAAAATTACCTTGCATGTGGGAAAAATAGTGGGGAAAAATATGAATCTTATCACAATATATCACCCTAAAACTGATGGACAAAATGAGAGAGGGAAACAATGGATTTAAGGCTACCTCCGCAACTATGTCATAGGAGAACAAAAAGCTTGGGCCACATGGATCCACCAGGGATAATTATGCTATAACACCACTTTTCACCTCTCCATTAGGATGTCTCCATTCATGGATTTATATGGACATGAGGCCCCATACTTTTTAAATATGATGTTTGGGGACTGTAGAGCCCAAAAATCCAATGATTGGATTCAGGAGAATCAAGAAATACTGAGGGAACTCAAAGAAAATTTGCAGGTTGCATAGAACCAACAGAAAATGAATGTTGATAAGAACAGGATTAAGAGAGTCTTCCAAGAAGGAGACTACGTCTACTTGAGGTTGCAACCTTATAGAAAGCAGTAGGCCAATAAATAATTGTATCAAAAGAAATTCCACCCCTTGATGATGAGGTCCATTTGGTCTTAGTGGTAGAAAAAATTTGGCATACCAAAGAAATAAGGCTGAGGAGAAAGACCATTAAGGAATATCTGGTGAAGTGGAAAGGGTTTCCCAGTGAAGATACCGCTTGGGAGGGTGAGCAAACTTTGCAGCACCCTGGATTGATTCTTCTTCAGGGAAAGCATTCTTGGAGGGTAGGAATGTCATGTCCATTCCTTGAAGGACATTAAAGTGTTGACCTTGTCAGTTCCTAGGGGTTTAAAAAGTGAATTAAATCAATTATTCCTAGAAATTTTTGATAAATTAATACTATTGAGGCATGTAATAGATTAAACTTCCAATTATGATTTTGTATGCAATTAATTATTATGAAAAATAATTAATGTGGAAATGAGTTGTAAATGTTTTAGAAGATAGGAGGGCGCACTAGGAAAGCCAAATTTCTTATATTGAACAAACGGAAACAATGCAAAATGAGGAAAAATAAAAAT
Source organism: Pseudotsuga menziesii (assembly GCA_001517045.1). Classification (NCBI taxonomy): domain Eukaryota; kingdom Viridiplantae; phylum Streptophyta; class Pinopsida; order Pinales; family Pinaceae; genus Pseudotsuga; species Pseudotsuga menziesii. Next base: position 386,820 of record LPNX010926787.1, read on the forward strand.
TTCATAAAAAAAGACAACAACTGTAAAAAATCAAGGAAAATCAAGAAAGTGCAGAAAAAGAAGTCAGTCATAAAGAAGACAATTTTGGTCAAGGAAGGCATAGTTTCTAATTTGGTTGGATGATGCAATCAAGGAAATGTCATTAGTCATAAATAAGTCAACATTTTCTCAAGGAGGGTGCAATTTCCACTTTGGTTGAATGATGCAAGCAAGGAAACATTACCTAAAACCTAGACTTTCTAATCTCCTCAAGGAAGGCGCACTCATGGGTTAGTGTTAGGGTTTGCAAATCATGGATATCTTTCTCAATAGGTTGGATAACTTGCTCAACAAGTCATTTAGTATATAAAATAATGCTTCCAACTCCTTTGAACAACTTTGAATCATTATTATTTTGATGTTGAGTGAAGCATATCTTCCTTGTCTAAGTGGTGTGCCTCAACTACCTTGGGTGATGCGCCCCAATATTTCCTAGTCTCTTCTCTCTTCCATCATATTCTTTAGTGTATCTATAGAGAGACAATTATAAGCCATTGAAGACCAAAATAAATCTCATATATTAGTCATTCAACATTGGAAATCGAGCTCTAGTGAAGGAGACTTCACTTATGCTCTCATGAATGTAAGAGTGGTGCTGGGTGTTGGTTTCAAGCTTCTAATTTTCAGTATCGAGAAACTTTGAGGGAGATAAGATCCTCCAAAATATTTGTGATCTTATCCTCTCTTTCTTAACATTTTTATCACTGATACACAACAATATTTATTTTCCATGAGGCCATAATGCGAATTTTTCAGTGAGAGATGCATTCCAATGCTCATTTAATGAGCCTTTTGTAAGTTTGTATGCACTAACAGTGATGTTATTGCTGGAATATGGATAATACTAAGAGTGGGGGGTGAATAAGTGTTGTTAAATTTTAACAATTTAAATCACTTTTAATTTATGCATTAAAACACATGATCAAAAATAACACACTTAACACAAATTTATAGTGGAATCCCAATTGGGTAAACCACCAATACTTTTTATTACTACAAAATTGTGTTTACAAATATTTTATGCCTACTTCCACAGAAAAGGATGGTATTACACCCTAATTTACTAGAAATTACTGGAAGGAGGATTTGACCCCATGGTTTAATCAGTTGCTACTGAAAGGATTCTATTACACCCTATTTACCAACTACCACTGGAAGGAAGTTATGACCCCCTGATCGTTGATATTATATCAGATGCGTATTGTGGATTACGGGTTTTCCAAATTTGTTCAAACTACTTCTGTAATTTCCTTTTTCTCACTTTTTCTTCCGCACCATCGATCTCTTGCAGAGTCTTTCCTCGCCATCAATCTTGCAGATTGCGGATTGTGGGTTTTCCAATTTTTTTCAACCTACTTCCACAATTCCCTTTCCGCAAAAAATTCTTCCGCACCGTTATTTCTAGCAGATTCTTTCCTAACCATTGATCTTGCAGATTGCGGAACCACACTTTCCCATTTTGGACCTCCGCAATTTTTTCATTCACAACTTTCTTTCCACATTTCTTTTGAACCGTCGATTTTATTGCAGGTTTACTCCTAACCATCGATCTACAATCAAATGAGGATTTGTAGATATTCACTTTTCTTTGTGCAAAAATTATTCAACACCATTAATTTCCTTGCATATTCAATCCTAATTGTTGATCTATGATCAAATGCGGATTTGTGCCATAGCGTTGTGGATCGCTCTACAACTGTAGATCTTTTGAAGAATTTATTCTAAACTTCGGATTTGTTCATGTCGCCTCTTCCAAAAAGGTACGGGGCCTAACAGGTCATCCCAGGCTCCAGGTTGGTGACTTCTCATGGAGTCCAAACACCTAGAGCCCCCACACTACCTTTTCTCTACACATCGAATAACCAAAGTGTGGCCAGTGCATATCAACACATAGAAACTTGAACGTGCTGCCAATGTGGGATAAATATCAATCATTGAATCGATCTGTACCATTGATCATCTGATCAGACAGTTGCTGATTCTTCGTAATGAATTATGTTGCAGATCCTTTGTCTCTATACTATGTTTTCCTTGTCATCATGTTTACTGGTTATTCCTTTGTCATTCCTAAATTCTTTTGACATCAATGACAACTATATTCAACATTCTCCCCCTTTGGCATTGATGGAAACATTTTCTCTTGGGAAACTTTCTCCCTGTTTGACATCAATGATAAGGATTCCTTCTGACATCTCCCCCTATCAACATATATCCCCATGAGATGATGTTTTTTTACTCTGTTTATTCATTGTAAAGAGATTACTCCCATTTTTTTCCTAAGATGTTCAAATGCTTCTTTGCGTAGTGGCTTTGTGAAAATATCAGTTATATGTTCTTTCATGTCAACATATTCTAGTTCAACAACCTTTTGTTACACTTGATCTCTTAGAAAATGATAATTTATTGGTATGTGCTTTGTCTTGGAGTTCATGACAAGGTTTCTTAATATATTTATGGTAGTTGTATTGTCACAACTTATCACTACTGGCTCTTCATATTTTACAAGTAAGTCTTCCAATGTATGTTTCATCTAGATGACTTGAGTACAACATGATGCAATGACAATATATTTATCCTCTGTTGTAGATAATGATATGGATGATTGTTTCTTTCTTAACCATGATACCAAACACTTTCCCAAAAAGAATGTTGCTCCACTAGTACTCTTCTGGTCATCAACACTTCATGCCCAATCTACATCAACAAATGCCTTCAAAGTGAAGTTATTGCATTTTGGTTACCATAGTCCATAATCCATAGTACATTTTAGATATCTAAGAATTATTTTTACTGCAACCACATGTGTTTCTTTTGGGGTTGTTTTGAATCTAGAAACCAAACCTACAACATGCATTACATCTGGTCTAGTAGTTGTTACATATAATAAACTACCAATCATTGACCTATACATAGTATTATCTACTTCAAATGATTCAACATTCTTACTTAATTTACACCCAGTGACCATAGGAGTACTAACAAGTTTGGATTCTTCCATTTTGAACTTCTTTAACATTTCTTTGATATACTTAGTTTGGGAAATGAAAACCCCTTTTTTTGATTGAGATACTTGTAAACCTAGAAAGAATGTTAGTTCTCCTAACATTGACATTTCAAATTCTTTCTTCATTTCTGAGGCAAAATTTGCACTCAGAATTTGTAGATCACTTCCAAATATGATATCATCTACATAGACTACCACAATGATCATATTTTCATTTTCAAACTTAATTTATAAATTGTTGTCAGTGGGCCCTCTTTTATATCCTTGTTGTTTTAAATAATGGTCAAGTCTAGAGAACCATGCCCTTGGAGCTTCTTTAAGGCCATAGAGCACTTTCTTGAGTTTGCACACATAATTTATGTTTTATGAAAAGAGAAAACCTTCATAATTCTCAATATATACTCCTTCTTCAAGTTCTCCATTAAGGAACACATATTTTTCATTCAGTTGATATACCTTAAAGTTTTTGTAGCATGCAAAATCTAAGAACATCCTAATGGATTCGAGTATTGCCAGAGGTGCAAAGGTTTCTTCAAAACCAATTCCTTCTACTTGAGCATATCCTTTACATACTAACCAAGTCTTGTTTCTTGTCACATGACCATGTTCATTGAACTTGCTTTTAAATATCCTTTTGGTTCCAATAATGTTCATATCCTTAGTTCTTGGGGAAAGTTCCCAAGTTTGGTTCATTTCTATTTGATCAAGTTTTCCATTCATAACATTGATCCAATACACACTTTTGAAAGATTATTTAATTGTTTTGGGTTCTATTATTGAAAGCAGTGCTTGTTCTTCATCAAATAATTTTCTTCTTGTTTTAACTCCTGATTCTTTGTCACCAATTATTTTATTTTCAGAATGATTTTTCTAGACCCACCTAGATGATGTATTTGTGTTTGATCATGTGGATTCTTCATTCTCATTGTCATGTTATTGTTCTTCCTCTACTCTTTCTTCTTCTTCTTCTTCTTCTTCTTTAGAATTATCTTCCTTTTGTGTACTTTCTCTCTTTCTTTTATCATCTACATTTTCATCATCCATACTTCCTTGAATTTTTATTATTCTTGGTTTATTATCATCAACAGTTACATTTTCACTTTATATGATTTTGTGTGACCTTAGATTATAACATTTGTATTCCTTTTTGGTGAAAGAATATCCAAGAAATATGCATTCATTGGTTCTACAGTCAAACTTCCCTAGATTATCATCATCTCTTTTTATGTAGCATTTACTTCTAAACGCTCTAAAATATTTAACTGAAGTCGGTCTTCCAAACCATAGCTCATAAGGATTTTTGTCACTAGTTAACCTAAGTTGTCCTCTATTTTGTACATAGACAACTGTATATATTTCTTCTCTCCAATATCCATCAGGAAGTTTTGCTTCATTAAGCATAGTTCTAGCTGCTTCTTGGACTGTCCTATTCCTTCTCTCACTTACTCCATTTTGTCAAGGAGTTTTTGTTTCTGAGAACTATCTCTTGACTCCATGTTTTTCACAAAACTCATTGAACTCATTTGAGGTGAATTCCCCACCATTATCTAATCTTAGAAATTTAATTTTTAAATTTCTTTCATTTTCAATAATAGCTTTGAAGGCTTTGAACTTCATAAAGGTTTCTAATTTTTCTTAAATAAAAGTCACCCAAGACATCCTTATCTATTCATCGATTAATAACATAAAGTAATATTCTCCTTGAAGGCTTTTAGTACTTGTTGGTCCACAACGAATAGTGTGAATTGATTCTAATGGATGGGAGGCTGTATGTTCTTTCACCTTGAATATTTTTATTGTTTGTTTTCCATGAAGACAATGTCTACACACATGATTTGGCGGTTTTATGATTCTTTTCATATTTCTTAAAACTCTCTTCTGACTAATTCACAGGAAACAACAGCAAGGGATTCTCCCCAGTCAATGTTCCCAACTAGCCCGTGACTGTTTGGTGTAGGGAATCCGTCCAGTTTGATGTCTGGCTACTATAGGTCAAGTAACAAGAACAAAGGGTTTTACTGGTTGCGACCCGGTCCACTGTATGTATTTTTGTATTTTTGACTTTAAGTATGATATGCAAGTGCCTATCTAAGATGCAGATTGATGAAGAATGCAAGGAGTGGTCACAATGTGATGCGTAGGTTCTTACCTCTCATCTTAGACTCTCTTGCATCTAAATCACACACAACTAGAAAAACAATACTAACTAAGCTATCCCTAAGGAGCGAGATTATCAATTCATGAGTAATGTAGTACAATTCATATGTTAAGATAAATCACAGATAGCTATTATTAGGACCAAAACACATAAACATGAATAAAATATACATGACAAGATAGCTCTTCAACTATTAAAACATTCATTACCCATAGTGGAAATTATCACAGAATAAACCAGAGAATACTCAAAAAAGAACATAGGTTCAGAAAGTTAGAACACTCTCACAGTTAATGAAACACAGCTGAAAACAAAATAGTTCCCCTTCAACATTGTTCATTTTATCACATTTGAACATTCCACACAACACTTTCTCCAACAGGAAAAAATTTGTAATTTATTATTGTAAAACGAAATAGTTCCTTTTACAACAAGTGGTTCACAAGTTTCTCTAGGAAAAGCCCCCCATTTTTGTCTCACTCACCCATACTTGTACCAAAAGGAAAACCTTTCGGCTCCCCAACCATTCCCTCTCATTGTTTTGTCACTTTGTGAATGCTCATCATTCATCCAAACGTTACATTCCAGATAAAGATTTCATAAAAAAAAAACCCGGGAAAAGCTAGGTAACTGACGGAATGCCTAAGCATGAGCTTCCACCCTCTAATGATTGTACTCGACCATTCCTCGGTCTCCTTTCAGGCCCTCATAATTTTCTCCTTCGAGCAATGATTATGCCACCTTATGCTTTAATATGCTTTGTCCTTCAAATGCACCTGCTTTGCCGCAATAATATTTAGCGGGATCTAAGAAACTGCCATGTCTGGATGCAAACAAATGAGAATCCATCATTTAATCCTTCTATTTTAAATAAACCTAAATCATGATATTAAAAATGGGTACTAAAGCAGAAAAAACCGAGCTCGGTTCTCATGTGCAAATTTCATTCCAAACAAGGCACATAGGTTTCTTACGGAGAAAGATGACCTCGTAACAACTGGTGGAATGATTAAGAAAGAAGAATATAAAAGACTTCCATTGGTGAATCGAAACACTGGACATTGGCTCACTAGTGGGTTACGTAGCCGTAATGGTGGGTACCCCACGCTCTAGGGTTTCCAGCACACAGACTACAAAAGGTGTGATAAAACATCGGGGGTCAGATCCTCTACAGGCATTGGATAATGAGTGAGATACACAACCGCAACGGTGGAAGTTCATAGGTCAAGAAAAACCCGTGGACTAGTCGACATTGGAAAATCAAAGAGCTAGACATCGGCGAAAAGACAAATAGTCCAACGAGCAATTAGCCTATTCTGGAGCCACAACAGTAGAAGTTTATCAGCCTGCAGCCTCATATCAAAGTCAAAATATTTTCTAAAAAAATGAAAAGCAAGGTCTTTTTCAAAACAGAATCCAAGTTTAGCAAAAGTTTCTAACTATCAGCACCATGTTTGACTGATTCCCGAAAGCACGGTGACTGAAAAACCACTTTAAACTTCACAGATGAAACAACTTGCCACTGGTAGAGCCTTACAATCCAAAATATGCACAGACCAAGACGGAAAATCAAATATAAAAAAAAAAAACCGGCCTCAAATAATCCAACATGTAGCAGAGTGGGGAAAACAAAATAAAAAAGGAGGATCCAAAATTTCCAGAAATTTGGGAACAGTTGTAGCTACAACAATTGGCAGCTCACTGGTGAATCCAGATCTCTGAATAAACTTCTCCTTGAGCAATATATTGTTCAGCAGTGGAACCGACATACGAAATTCTTCTAGATTTCCATCATGTCACATATATGAACATTGTAATCGTTGATGATAGTCTAATTTTTTGGGAATGGATACCAAAATCTCAAGGTTAGGATAACTCTTTTGAGGCTTGAGTAGGTGAATTTCATTTTAAATTTGTCTTTGGGTGGCTTTCAGCTTAGACACCACAGGATTTGAATGCATGGTGAACATAAATATTTGTTTGTTCCCCATTCCCATGCCATTCTGCACTTTTGTGCCCTTTGGACATTTTTGTCCTTTCTTTTGAGTCCTCTTAAATGCCTTTCTTTCTGAATTTTTATATCCAGGCTCCTCTATCCATAGTGTCCTTTTGTGTGAGAGATGTATTTATTTTTTAGCTCACGGACGGAGAAGAACTTTTGGCAATTTCGTACTCATATGGTTTAGTACTTCGTTTTGATACATAGTGATTTCTTAGGAGATTTTGACTCTTACTTGCCTTTTGGATTTCAATTCTTGGCATGGGATCATTTAGATATAACATATTGTTTACCCTGCTCCCCTTTCCATGGGTCTTTTTCTATCACCCCCTAGGACGTTTTAGATGTGAAAAGGATGGAGCCTCGAAATAGTATTCCGAACCTTTTGATTATGAGTTATTTAAGGGATTATGCTGGACTCCAATGTGTTCATAGACACTTTAGGAAAAATATTTACTAGAATAAATTCCAACAGATTCAAACAGTCCATTGCCCAAAGAATCTAAGTTTATCAAGGGTCCTGATGCTCTCCATGCGACCAAAAATTTGCTTCCTTTATTGGAATCAGAAGAAATCTACACTAAACTGACAGGAAAATAACAAATCAAAATGGCACAACAAGTCAATTATTTATATACAAAATAGAGCAAAATAAAACAAAATCAAGAAAAATAAGGCTTAAGAACTAAACCATTTACTGGTAAGTTCTCTTCCAATCCCTGTAAATCCTGCAACTTATAGGTTGAGGGGCCAAGCTTTGCTACAATCTGGAAAGGGCCTACCCATAACTGTTGAAATTTCATGTGTTTTCCTTTCTCATCATGAGGGTGATCCCACTTGAGAACCAAATCTCCCACCTCAAATTCTTTTGTTCCAGCTTTATGCTTATCAAACCACCTCTTTACTACCTCATGTTGTTGTTTAAAACATTCTCTGGCCTTGGATCTAGATTCCTCTGCCTTCAAGAGATTATGTACCCTCATTTGCAGGACTTCATTATCTGATCCTCTAGATTCTTGAGCAATTATGGAAGAGGGTAGCATGATATTGGGGGGTAGGATGGCCTCTTTTCAATAAACAAGGGTATATGGGGACACACCTAATGAATTCTTGGGGGTGACCCTATCAGCCCAAAGAGAATTTGGTAATGCTGAATGCCAACTTCTCTAGTTTTCTATCACAGTCTTTTTTAAGATTCTAATCATATTTTTGTTTGAAGATTCAGCCAAGCCATTTCCTTGCAGATAATAATTTGTGGAGTAATGCAACTTAATTCCTTTTTCATGAGCAAACACAGTTAATCTAATAGAGGAAAAATAAGTAGCGTTATAAAAAACTAGAGAAATTGGAACTCCAATCCTGGTCATAATATGATCTTACAATAATTGCATGATCGCATCTTCATTCACTTTATGCAACAGAAAGGCTTTGAACCAACAAGTGAAGTAGTCGGTTGCTATTAGAATATACTTGTGCTGTAGGGAATAATTTGGCTTTATCTCTCCAATGATATACATCCCCCATTGCTCAAAAGGTTATGTTATCATCACAGGCTTTAATGGTCCTGCTGCTTTAACTTGTCTTCCACCACACCTTTGACAAATGTTGCACCTTCTAGCATGGCCGTGTTCATCTTTAAATAGTGTGGGCCAATAGTACCCAGCTCTAAGAATTTTATGAGCTGTAGTATCTCCGGAGAAGTGTCCTCCAGCAGGCCCATCATGTAAATCCATCATGACCTTCTTCACATCTTCTTTCTCTAAGCATCTAAGAAGAACTCCATCGTAATTCTTTCTGAATAATATTCCTTCAACAATCTGATATGAGGCTGATTTAAGACGCAGTGCTCTTTTTTGCTTAGAATTCCAATGTTTCGGCAACAATCCTGCCTGAAGGTAATGCACAAGGTCTCGATACCAGAAGTTTGGAGCTGTGAAAAGAGGACATACATCCACCAAATGTAATTCAGCTTCTTCTTCCCAATCATTTTCTTCATTTTCTTTACTTACAGTCATTAGTTTGCACAACCCTTTCCCTTTAACTATGGAGGCTAGCTTGAATTCGAGGTTGTACTCCTGTAGAGCTGTTACCTAGTTTCCTCTTCTTTTTCCTAATTCCTTTTGCATGAAAAGAGACCTCACAGCTGGGTGTGGAACTATTACCTTTGTTCGGTTCTTAAGTATATATGGCCTGAATTGTTTTACTGCTTTGAACACTTCATAAGCTTGCTTATCCACAACTAGGTAATTCAATTCGGTCCCTTACAGACTAGTGCTCATAAATGATATGGGAAACTCATCTCCCCCATCTTCCTTCTGGGTAAGCACCGCTGCTAGTGAATCGTTAGATGCAAAAGTGTACAAAATAAAATCTTTCTCAAAATCCAGACTTTTGAGGGAGGGTGCATGCGCAACAACTGTCTTTATTTTACTAAATGAATTGTTCTCTGCATAGATCCATTTGAATTGTAAACTTTGCTTTACCATTTGCTGCAAAGGTTTAACAATTTGAGCGAAATCTGGCACAAACCTTCACACAAAATTTATTGTCCCCATAAATGACTGCATGCCCTTTTTATTATGGGGTAAAGGAATCTGTTCAATAGTTTTGATCCTCTCTGGGTCTATGGAGATCCCTTTCTTAGAGACCACATGACCCAACAACTTACCTTTGGTAACGACAAACATGCACTTCTTGGGGTTTAGTGAGATACCATATTTCTGGCAGCATTCAAAAATCTACTTTAGATGAAATGCATGTTCCTCTCTTTTCTTTGAGAATATCGTGATGTTATCGAGGTATACTACAACACTACGGCCAATCAGAACGTGGAAAGCTATGTCCATAGCCCTCTGGAAAGTAGCTCCAGCATTTATGAGTCCAAAGGGCATCCTTTTGTAAGCAAAAGTTCCCCATCTGGTTCTGAATGACATTTTAAGTCTGTCTTCTTTAGCTACTAATACTTGATTGTAGCCTGAGAATCCATCTAATAAAGAGAATAATTCAGAACCCAAAACCATTTGCAATATCTGTTCCATGGGTGGAACAGGATAATTGTCTTTATCTGAAGTGCGATTTAAGTTTCTAAAATCCACACATAACCTAATTTCTCCGGATTTCTTCCTTACCGGTACCATATTTGAAACCCATTTTGAGTGTCTAACCTTGAAGATAATTCTAGCCTCCAATAGCTTCTTTACTTCATTCTGAATCAAAAGCTCTAATTTTGGATGCATTTTCCTTAAAGGATGCTGATAAGGTTTGATTCCAGGTCTGATGGGGATAACATGTTGAATAATATTGGTGTCATATGTCTTCAAATCTTCATACATCCAGGAAAAAACATCTTTGTATTGTTTGAACAAATTGATGAACTTATTCCTTTCACCTGGGGAGCAACACTTTCCCAAATTCACATATTTAGGCTCAATTTAAGTCCCCAAATTAATCAACTCGAACTATAGAGACAAGATATGAGTCTTCACATTCATTGGCCTTCTAAATTTCTCATTTAAATCAAACATTCGTTCTAAAGTCCTGACTCCTTTAGGAATAAAATTATCAAATTTTAGCTCGGATTGATGTTCTTCATCATCAATAATCGCCCCTTTGAAGGTCTCGTCATTTGTCAAGCATTCTATAATTTGTTGATCATCATCAAAAACTCGTAGATTGGTAATCATATCTAGAATTGAAGGCCTGAAAAGCAATTCAACAGAGCACCGATTATTAGAGGGCACAAGCCTCATAGCTGAGGTGGCCAACAAGTCAACCGCTGCATTCTTAAGTCTAGGAATCGATACAATGTTAAATGAATTAAAACATTTAAGCGAATCCCATACTTCATTTTGATAAGCTTTTAAATGAGGAGAAATGCAATGTATTTGATTTCGAATTTGTTTTACAATTATTTCAGAATCTCCAAACACTTTCATATTTTTTGCCTTTAATTCAATTGCTTTTCTTAGTCCCTGAACTAATGCTTCATATTCAGTTGTGTTATTGGTACATTCAAACTCTAACCTACATGAAAGAAAATGTTTATTTTTCTTAGGATCAATCAGGACACAGTCGGCTCCTGACCCCTCTAAAGTTTTAGAACCATCAAAGAAAAGCGTCCAAAAATCGCTAACTGCCACTGTGCGTGAATTAATACCTACATCTACAGTTAAGTCTACTATTTTACAATCGATTTCATCATCCTATGAGAATCGAAGGAGATCAAACTGAGCATCTGACGTATCACTGGCTTCTTCTACTTGATAATTTCCCGGTTCTAGTTCAATAAAGTAATTTCCCAAAACAGAATTCACTGGTTCATTTTTTTCTTTGAACTGAGTAACATTGTGTTTCATGTGTGGCTCCCTTAGAACTTTAATTTGATTTGGGATTCCTTTATAAGGTAGCCACAGATGTGACCAGTCTGAGGCAAAATATCCACTCAGCTTTGCCGACCAATCTCTTCTCAATACAAGCTCATAAGCTTCGGGTATGTCGGTCACCACAATGTCAATGAATTGACATACCTTATCATTTGAAGACAAGCGAATGAGAACATCCTCATTTTCCCCGATTACCTTCACATTCGTTCTATCCAACTGAATGACCCTCTAGGTAGATGGTTTAGGTTTTCCATTTATCTTTTTGCAGACTGACAGTGGCATAAAATTGACTGATGCCCCCGAGTCTACTAGACAATTGTGGACCTTGTGATTGAAAATTTCAAAAGTGAGGAGAAAAGGAGGGGTTTTGCATTTAGGTTTACCTCCCACACTTGCCTCACTGATTTCTTCTTCCTGGGGCTGATTTTTAGTGGGGAGTTTCTCCTCTGACATTTCAAGTGCTTTCAATAACTTTTCCTTTTGCTACGGCACATTGCACATCTCAAATAACGAGATATTTGCTCTTACCCTTTTGATATCTTCCACGATGTCATAATCCATCTTATGTTCTGTGAGATGCATTTTAACATTATTTATTTTCTCTTCAATGGGTCTAGTAGGCCTATTGATCTGCTTTATATTTTGCATGGTGGCGGTAAATTCCGGAACTTCATTAGCTGAGGTATTTTTTTGAAATTTCTTAACATTCTTTTGAAGCTTCTTAATCTTCGAAAGCATCAGACTATTTTCCTTAATCAACCCCTGGATTCTCGTCATTACATTGGTTTCTAAGGTATCCTCATGTCTTAGGTCCCTTTCCTCCTCGATATCAAACAACGATACATAATTTCATAAAACCATGGCCTCATCCTCCTGTTTTTCCATTGGTTTATTGTTGTCTTTCCCTTCTTCATCATTATCCTTGGTTAACTTGGAATCCAAAAGCTGGTTCATTACCAACGTCATTGAATTTATCCTTTGTGGACAATTCCTTTCAGAATGGGGTTGTTGGTGAAAAGTGCAAAAGTTATCCATCCCCACCTCCGTTAAGTTCATCGATGCAGGGCCGTGCGGAGGGGTTGTGATTGATTGTTATCTTCCCTTTTCTTGTAATAAGGTTTATAAAACTTCTGGGTTTCCTTTTCCTTTTCCAAGTCTATTATCCTGTTAGAGAGCTTCTGCATCATCTTTGCCATTCCTTCGAAATCTGGTGATTGCTCCTCTTTAGGCTTAGTAAATAACAAAGCTTTCCTTCCAACATTTTTCTCTCCTGACTGTTCAGGATAGTCTTAGATACTTTCCTTTTTAGACTCAACTCTTTTCGCTTCTTCATAAGTCTCTGCTAGTGTAGGTTTGGCTTTCATTTTGGAAAACATGGCCATATCAGGCCCTAGAGCTGAAGTATAATACTCAATTAGAACTTTATCTGAGGGTTTGTCAGCTTCAGAAAAATTCTTAAGATAAGCCGCAAATCTTTGGGTAAAACTATGCACCTTCTTTTTTCTTTCTTTCTTTAAGGTGCACAGACCTTTCAAGAGAGCCGCATGAGTTTTTTGGGATGCATATTTAATTCTAAAAATCCTTTCAAAGGTATCCCAGTCTGGGATAGAGTTTGCAGGCAAACCAAAGTACCATGATGTTGCTGCTCCTTTAAGGGTATGCGAAAAAAGTCTACAAACTACATCCTCATGTTCCCCAGCCCTTAATCCTTCTATTGCCAAATAGAAACTTTGTAAATAGTCATCTACTAATATCTTCTCATTTGGATCAAACTTGGGCAGCATCTTTTCAAAAGCTTGAGGTAAGTCATGCAACGGAGGTGTTAAGTTCAAGGGTGATCTGGATTTCCAAGCAAGTGGTGGATTTGGTGGGTTAAGTGGCTGATTTGCATTTACACCTGCCATGAGTCTGGGTGAAGAGTGAGGAGGTGAAGGAACAGGAGTACATGCAGGAGAACAATAAGGTGTGTTTGGGCCTACTTGATTCAAAGGCTGAACAACTTCCTGCAACGCTACTTCTACCAACTCTTCCAAATCTCCAACCAACACTGAATCTTCCAAAATGGGACGATATTTCTTCTTGTATTCTCTTCGGGGTAAATTAGGAATCATGGGTAATCCTCCTATACTCTTTACATAAGCTCATGTGTGTATTCTTAGATCATTAACTACTTGGTTGTCTACCGAAAACAAATGTTCTCTATTCTCTTCAGTATTTGGGTCAGGAAATAAACTACTTTCAAAACTATCACTGGTGGAGTAATTTCGAGGAAATGTATTTCCCTGGCCAGCCAAGCACTGGTGGCCCTCCTTCTAGCACCAGAAACTATTGAGGCCTGGAAATTCATAGGTAGCAACAACAAGGGATTCTCCCCAGTCAACGTTCCCAACTAGCCCATGACTGTTTGGTGTAGGGAATCCATCCGGTTTGCGGTCCAGCTACCATAGGTCAAGGAACAAGAACAAAGGGTTTTACTGGTTGCAGCCTAATCCACCGTATGTATTTTTGTATTTTTGACTTTAAGTATGATATTCAAGTGCCTATCTAAGATGCAGATTGATGAAGAATGCAAGGAGTGGTCACAATGTGATGTGCAGGTTCTTACCTCTCGTCTTAGACTCTCTTGCATCTAAATCACACACAACTAGAAAAACAATACTAACTAAGCTATCCCTAAGGAGCGAGATTATCAATTCATGAGTAATGTAGTACAGTTCATATGTTAAGATAAATCACAGATAGTTGTTATTAGGATCAAAACACATAAACATGAATAAAATATACATGACAAGATAGCTCGTCAACTATTAAAACATTCATTACCCATAGTGGAAATTATCACAAAATAAACCAGAGAACACTCAAAAAAGAACATAGGTTTAGAAAATTAGAATGCTCTCACAGTTAATGAAACACAGCTGAAAACGAAATAGTTCCCCTTCAACATTGTTCATTTTATCACATTTGAACATTCCACACAACACTTTCTCCAACAGGAAAAAATTTGTAATTTATTATTGTAAAACGAAGTAGTTCCTCTTACAACAAGTGGTTCACAAGTTTCTCCAAGAAAAATCCCCCCATTTTTGTCTCACTCACCCATACTTGTACCAAAATGAAAACCTTTCGGCTCCCCAACCATTCCCTCTCACTGTTTTGTCACTTTTTGAATGCTCATCATTCATCCAAATGTTACATTCCAGATAAAGATTTCATTACAACAAAAAAAAACCTGGGAAAAGCTAGGTAACTGACGGAATGCCTAAGCACGAGCTTCCACCCTCTAATGATTGTACTCGACCATTCCTCGATCTCATTTCAGGCCCTCATAATTTTCTCCTTCGAGCAACGATTCTGCCACCTTATGCTTTAATATGCTTTGTCCTTCAAATGCACCTTCTTTGCCACAATAATGTTTAGCGGGATCCGAGAAACTGCCATGTCTGGATGCAAACAAATGAGAATCCATCATTTAATCCTTCTATTTTAAATAAACCTAAATCATGATATTAAAAATGGGCACTAAAGCAAAAAAACATGACCTCGGTTCTCATGTGCAAATTTCATTCCAAACAAGGCACATAGGTTTCTTACGAAAAAAAACGACCTCGTAACAACCAGCGGAACAATTAAGAAAGAAGCATATAAAAGACTTCCATCGACAAATCAGAACACTGGACATCGGCTCACTAGTGGGTTATGCAGCCGCAACGGTGGGTACCCCACGCTCTAGGGTTTTCGGCACACAAACTACAAAAGGCATGATAAAACATCGGGGGTCGGATCCTCTACAGGCATCAGATAATGAGTGAGCTACACAGCCGCAACGGCAGAAGTTCATAGGTCAAGAAAAACCTGCAGACCAGTTGACATCGAAAAATCAAAGAGCTAGACATCGATGAAAAGATAAATAGTCCGATGAGCAATTAGCCTATTCCGGAGCCGCAACGACGGAAGTTAATCAGCCCACAGCCTCCGATCAAAGTCAAAATATTTTTCAAAAAAATGCAAAGCAAGGTCTTTTTCAAAACAGAATCCGAGTTTAGTGAACGTTTCTAACTATCAGCACCATGTTTGACTGACTCCCGAAAGCACGGCGACCGAAAAACCACTTTAAACTTCACAGATGAAACAACTTACCATTGGCAGAGCCTTACAGTCCAAAATATGCACAGACCAAGATATAAAAACAAATATAAAAAAAAACCGGCCTCAAATAATCCGACATGTAGTAGAGTGGGGCAAACAAAATAAAAAAGGAGGATCCAAAATTTCCATAAATTTGGGAACAGTTGCAACTGCAACAAGGTCCAAGGGGTGATTTGGACTACTCCTCATACATGGAAACTACAACACTTCTCAATGCAATGTCCATGGTTCCTTCAATCGTATCTCATTTATCCACTCAAATATGTGATGGTTTGGCTATGTCCTCAAACTAGAAAACATCTCAGCTATGCATGAGAACCGATCAGGGAGGGGGTGGTGTAGTAGTAGGGTCTTTGCGACCTCCAGGATGCTCATAACTATGTCCCCATCTAACGTCATAGAATGCTGATGGCATACTCGTGTAATCAAGGAACATGTCTAACATGAAATTTGCATAGACATGTTTTAAAATGTATAATGAGACCTGGTTATGGTGGAGGAACATGCCCCATGCTCCAATAAACCTATAATAAACATATGGTATTGTATCCTCAAGCTTAAAATATTTCAGTCTAAGAGAAAGTCTAGGAGCATGGGCAAAAGGGATACCAAGCAATGTACCCTTAACATATTTACCTTTTGTCGTGGATTTCAAATCCTCTTGTTTGTCTAGATCCAATACTTGGTCCCTCCTCATATGGAAATCATTTTTCCATATGTCAGTGAGTGGTCTTTCCCTCTAGTGTACATCCAACAACTTATCGACTACATCTATCATCCTTGTTAGGGATCATCTAGAGGGGAAATTAAGTGGCATGGCCCCTAACTACATGCACATCCAATCATGATGATATGTGATCTCATAAATGTGATCCATGTGATATCATCCTCCCAAGGAGAAGGAGGTGGAGTCATGGGATCAACACTTAACAGTCAAATAAAAAAACATATTAGTCAAAGTACATGTGTAACAAATTAAAGATACATATAATTAAATATATTGATACCAATACACAATAAAGATATTGATAATTGTAAAAGAGATAAATACGAATTTATTGTACCTTCATGCTAAGGAACCTCCTTGATATTGTTTGAACAGGTCAACATATCACCACCATTATATGAGGCATTGGCCATCCTATTGGTGGGTCCTTGCTCACTGGATAGCCTATTAGGTGGGGCTCCTATGAAAGTAGAAACAAACATTAATTAATAACTACATGTACATACAATAATTTAATTCTATATATAACTCAATAAAAATTAATTATACATAAATAGGTTACATACAAGTCCTCTCGCAACATGGGGAGGGGGGGGGGGGTTATCTAGCAGTATATCATCCAGAAGTCCATAATTGGAAAATGGAAGAACCCCACTCTGGATAATGATCTACATGAAACAATGAAGATAAATCACATATATCAACCTTTGAATACAATGACAGGAATGAAAATTGTGGTGATGATGATCTAAGGATGGTGATGATAATGATGAGGATGATGATGTGAATGATTAGGATGGTCTCACTACATGAAAATTTTATCATGAGGTTGAATTTGATCGTGACCATTAAAATTTTGATTATGATGATGATGATGATGGTGGTGATGACAATTATGAGTATGATGATGAATATGATGAGTATGTCGGCAATGATGACTATGATGTTGATGATCATGACAATGGGGATGATGTGTCCATATAATTTTTATTATGATGATAATATCGATGACGTTGAGGAGGAGGAATTTAATGATGGGAATGAACATGGGGATTTTGATTCAACGATGGTGATGACAATGATGATGATGATGATGATGATGATGATGATGAATATGATGGTGATTATTAGTATGATGAATATAGTTAATCTCATAAATTATAAACATGATTTGGGATCAAATAGCATGGCTAATATCACAAGACACATGAGGACAAAATTCAATCAAAAGTAGGTATAGTTGTTAGAAACAAATATAGTCACCCTCCAAGAATATGGACATGATCCCTAGAATAGGGTTCACACAATTGTAATAGCTTAGTGATTCCTCAACTACCAACATAATAATATCAATGACAATGACCAATAAGTATAATATGGATTCAATTATTTCATATTTAGAGTAGGGAAGGAAAAAAAAATATTTGTCCTTCAATTAGGAATGTGGGCATTATTGCTTGGTATCACATACTAGGAGTGGATATTAGGGTATAAAACATGTCCAAGGGGGAAATGGGTTTGGCGAAATTTATAATGGAAAAGGGAGAAGTGGTTCTCATGAAAATTACCATACTAGGATTTTCCACACTAGGACTAATTCTCGAGGCATTTACCAGTACCCATGAATAATCCTTTTGACTAAGAATATGGGAACGATTGGTATGTTTTGCACCATAATAATGGGTTTTAATTACTTTATCATGGAGGAAAACAAGGGTCATTATTGGAACCCAAGTTTTGCGCAAGAAAATTAGGCTCAAAAAGACACATGAGGCACACTGAGGAGACTAGTGCTTGAGATCTGAATGACACATATCAACAATGATACATGTGTGGTGGTTCTGTATGTTGCTAATATTATGCATGGAATAACTACCAAAAGATATATTGAGCCTATTCATAGGAATATTTTGTAAGGTTTTGGGTTTGAAGGTTTAGAGACATTAGGGTCTTGATTGTAAGGAGAGTTTGTGATGTATCCAAGAAGTTGTTGAGCTGGAGGTGAGGCCTCATGATATTCTCTATATCATTGTATTCAATGCTAAGTTTTCCCATAATAATAATATGAAGCTGGTTATGTCCCATTTTGTGTGATGTGATTCTATGTAGGTGTAACACCCCTATCTTGGACACCTGGTTTGATTGGATCCAAATGTAATTATTAACCATGAATATCGGAAATGATGAACACTTTGTATTTTATTATTATTATATTAAAAATATACAACTAACTATGGTGAGGAAAAATTCCAAAGTGACCGAGGACCCAAGTATTCACCAGAGTTTGAAATGGGTTTTAGGGATGTCCTAGTTGGGAAACCCTACTATGACCTTACCCTTAAGTTGTGATTTAAACTTAATGCCTTTTGATTAGCTTAAATACTTGTGTACTGTTAATAAGGGTTTGAAGTGTGATAAATAAGGTTAATCAAAAGTTAATTAAATTTAAAGAAGTGGCTTGTGGGAGAGAACACATGTGAAAAGGAATGTAAGATAGATATTCACGGGAGTTCATCTTGTGGGGAAGGGAGAGTTAGTTGAGAGTTCTACTCTTATGGAAGAATAAACTAGTTCATATTAGAGGAGAGAGAAGAAGTGATAGAGAGAGTTCAATGAAGAGTGAAACTGAGTGAAATAGGGGAATTCTTCTCGATGGAAGAAGGGGAGTGTAGTTCTTGAACTTGTGAACATAATTAAGAAACATTGTTTGTTGAAATGTATCCATTTTTTCCTTTTGATGTCCCAATGAAATGGAAAATTGTGTATGGGAATTCTTTACTGGAACTCTAAGCACTTTGAATAGTGATGTGTCTCACTATAGTGCTGATAGAAGGAATATTGGAAAGTTGAATGCACTATTTTTCATGGAATTGGTTGTAAACCAATGGTCCTTATTTCCAAGTGTTAAAACATTGATAGAAATTAGGGGGATGATGAGAAACCATACTAATGAATACATGGGTCTCAGCTTAGGGGTGGTGTTCTACTAAGAGATAAATGAACATAATTTCCTATGGTTAGGTGGAGCATGCCTCACATGTAGTTAGTTTACCCATTCAAGTGTTCTCAAATAAGTTCATTTGCTAGTAAATAAATTGTTATTTTGCAATGATAATTCATGATTGAAATCAAGATTAATGTTTTCTATTTATTTCTAGTGTATGGAATGTGCTTGAAATAATTGTAGTAATTATGTTGAATTCCTAAGGGATTACATAATTATAGTTGCAATGAGTTAATGGGTTAAAGTTGAAATGCAATTTCATAACCTTATATTTTTTTCTCTGAATTGAAAGATGATTAATGAAACAAACTATATGTTGTTCATGGATGTATTCCTACTTGAAAGATTGTTTGGGTAAATGGTTAATTAAATTCTTTGTTTGGGAGTTGTTGAGATGTTAAAGGAAATTCCAACTAGATTTAATGGTTGTAGCAGGCCATTGGTTGTCTAGTTCTATCATACTAATTAAAAGGGAAGAATGCCTTATGTTTTCATGAGTGCTTACATAGCCATGGATGATTATGTCTTGTTCATTTTGCTAACAAGTTCTCCATTTTAATCAATTTGTGATAGAAGTTAAGAAAGCCATTATTTTGTATGCTCCTTTCATGTAATATTAAAGGAAAAAGAAACAAGTAGGATATCATTGTAAATATGGTCAAGTTCATGTCTCCCCATATTATTCACAATTTCATTAATCTTGTTTATGCATGTGCATGTCTAGCATAAGTAATGAAATATCTCGATGAACCCTGATGGTCATCTTGGCTGCCTTAACACCCTTTTAGGAGTTATAGGATGTAACACGCCGGTTTTGACCCCATTTGTATTAAAAGGTACATGATGTATATATTGTAATTAATCATGGTGTGGAGCTAAAGGGAAAAGCCCCACCATCGATTCGGCTGTGTTATGCTTCGGCAATAGGGATCGTTGCCGATGGTATATCGTGCTATCCAGCACATTATAGTTTTGGCATCATGTAAATATTCACATCAATTAAAATAAACCTACATCTAGCTACGGTGATGCAACGTTAAATGAAAAGGGCATGATTCCTAAGGATAAGGAGGGGGAATGCTGAACCTTGAGCCATGGGGGAAAAGCCATGTGTCATCTTTCTCTTCGCTCACCTTCCCTTGTCTCATCCAACCACCACCCTTAATTGTTCTGTTGTTAGTTGGGGCATCTATTTGCTAGCAGGAAGACCACTACACTCATGCCTGCACTCTCTCCACGACGTGATCTAGATTGCAGATCATCCTTTCCACTCTCCCCACTGTTGTCTGTTCATTTTCCCTCACGCTGAGCAGAGTTAAAAAGGAGTCATGATTCCTTGATTGGGGTTGGTTCTCCTATTCCTCACTGACTGTTGGTCTACGGGTCTATTCTTTCCTCCTGATCACGCATAGAGTCTACATTTTACTCCACCATTACAATGTGAAGGTGTGCGTCAGCTTCATGGATGAGAAGGGACCTTTGTCTTCCAACGTTGCTGGGGTGTCTCAGTGGTGTGACAATCTATTGCTTCATCGTGAACTGTTGCTACGGTTTTCTCTTGATGTTTTCCACTTTTGTTGACGGAGTTTTCCCTTTTTTCCTTGTGAGGTGTTTCCCCCCTTTTCATGTAAGGAGCTGGAAAAAGAGTTACTATCACCTAAGATTTTCACAGTGCAGGAGCCATTCGCGCTGGGGCTGTGTGCCTAGATGTTCCATATCGGTTTCAGTGGTACGTGTATGTCCCCTTGCTGATTGTGGTTGTGTATGTTGCCGATTGAGATATGCTTATGTGTTTTCCCCTGTCAATACTGGGATTTTGGCTTCTTCCCCATCTGTAGACTGTGTAATGTTCTCGTTGTTTCTTTAAGGGATTGGGTTGTTGATCTTTACCTGGTTTTGGTTGATGCGTGTGTAAACATCTTGTGGGGTTGCTGCTAAGTTGTTTTGGCCACGCTAGGGCCAAGAATAACTCTGAAGCATCTCGTTGACTTGAGCTGTATTCACCCTTTCATCACAAAGCTGTGAACTGATTGTTTTACTGCAGTACGCAATGGGTGGTCTTCGGACTGTTTAGAGCAGGATTAGAGGCCGGGTATGCTTGAGAAACTTAGTGTTGGGAAGCCTCTCAAACAGAATTAGACTGTTGGATTTCTTCTCCACAACCCTTGAAGAGGATTGGAAAGGGAAGTCAGGGCCTGAGGGATTGCGAAGCACAGAAAGGACTGATTCCTGGTGTTGGGTGTGTGGATGTCTTAGAAGTCAGGTTATCTCTGGCATAGGCATCCTTAGCTCTCCATTGAGACCACTAGATTAGCATTTATCCCTTCCTAGCTCCTTGACAGCTTGATAAACTAATCGTGTTGACTTGGTTGTTTTGTGTAACCTTGGCTATGTGTAAGCCTGCTTTGACCCTTATTCCTTGGGGAATCATGCCCAACTCGGGGGTGGTAATGTTGCTGAGAGATTGATGAGCATGCTGGCCTATGGTTGGGTGGAACGTTGCAGCGACATAGTTGGTTATGGGACGAGTTATTATCAAATGAGTATTCTTGGCCATTTTGCTTCTACATTTACATTTACTGTCTATTGTCTAATGAATCATGATGAACATGTTGATTCCTAAATGAATGTATGATGGTTTTCGTTGTGCATATGAATAGACATCTTAGTATGTTTTATGTCTTAGGCATTTTATTTCAGTTTATATGCATGTTCATGTTCATGGGGCTATTTGCTCGAAGGTTTTGATGGTTTGGTAGCGTCCTATTCGTCGGTTAGAGGGTCAGGAACGTTACAATGTGGTATAAGAGAAAAGGTTGTAGCATGGACCTAAATGGGCCATGAAAGGTCAGCTAGCAAAGGCATGTTTCCTTCTGCCCAGCAGAAATCAGAAGGAATCTATACATCACAAGAGAATTTTGAGAATTTTGAAAAATTTCTCTAAGTATTGGAACCATCGGACCATGGGAGGACTCAGTGAGAAGCTCCTCTGATACGTCAAAAATCATAGTCAAAAGGCCGCCTGATAGGAACCATGGAATAAAAATTTTGGAAGTTTTTCTAAGTGTTCAGGCTGTCGATCGTCAAAAAACTTAGTGGGACACACCTCTGATGCAGCGGAAGTTTTAGTCGGGAGGCGCTCCCATTAGAGGAAATTTCAACTCAAAATGGGCCTCCTAGAATGAATTAATAAAATAATATTTAAAATAATAAAATAATATTTATTAATTTTGGAGGAAGAAAAGAAAAAAGTACTTTTTTGTTTGTATTTTTGAGATATCTCCCCGTGTTTTTACTCAAATTTCGATCGGGAAAGCTCTTTGGATGCAGAATTAAATTCATCATTCCATTTTTTCAGGTATTTCTTGTTTTTGGGGTAGCGGGGTCCATCAAAAGTATGCCGAGTGGGTACTCGTTGGATGCGGAATTTAATTCCGCATCCAATGAGCTCTCCTGATCGAAATTTGAGTAAAAACACGAGGAGATATGTCAAAAATACAAACAAAAAAAGTAGTTTTTTTTATGATACCTATCCCCAAATTTATATTAAAAAAGTGTTTAAGACCTATACGGTATTTCAAATTTAAATCAATTTCATTGGCTAACACATGATGACATGGAATTTGAAAAAAATTTAAGAGGCCCATTTTGAGTTGAAATTTCCTCTAATGGATGCAGGCCACCGACGAGCGGTGAAAGTTGTCGGAAGCCATGAGCTGATGATCACCGCAATGCCGGTGCATTTAGGAAAAAGGGTTTCTGATGGTGCCGACAGAAGGAAGACATTGAAGGCGCCGAAACATCAGCAAGAATTAGTGGAAAGGAGAGCCAACATACTCTTTGCTGAGACCGTCGATGAAGGTTCAATGATGGATCAACGACTATTAGTTGAAGGCAGAGCTGCAGTGGAAAATATTAGAGGATGATGGAGCCAAAACATCAGAGGAAATTAGCTGATTGTACAGTTGACGTGGAGCCCGGAGGAAAATTTTCTAAGTGTTGAAAAATTTCAGGACTTGGTGAAGTTCAAAAGTTGTCGGCGATCGACGGAAGAAAGAAGATGGAGGCGTTGAGGCGACAGATTCGTTTAGTTGAAGACCACCAAAATGCCGGATCGCTTAGTCAAAAGGACATCCAATAAATGCCATCGACGTCGACAGGAACATGAAACCGCCAAAACATAGGTGAAGTTTAGTTGAGGGCACAGCTGACGTGGCAGTGGAAAAAGAAGAAGTTGGCCGAAGTGTTAAAGGCGTCGGAGAAACTTAGATGTTTTAGGAGCCAATGAAAGGAAGGAAATTCTCGAAAATTTCTAAGAGATGAAACCATCGACGAAATTTAAAGGTTTGGGTTGCCAATGCAGCGGAAAAGTTTCCAAAAATTTTCTAAGGCACGAGATCATCGGCGATAGAAAAAGTTTAGTTGTATTGGTCGCCGATGAACATTGGAAAGATTAGTGGTTTGTGCGCCCACCATTGTGGAAGTCTAGAAGACTAATGTTCCAATGAATAGAGGCCCCGACTGCTGATACCATAGAATTTTGTGCTTCCGACCGCCGATTGGAAATTGTTAGTTGATTAGGCCACCGATTGGAAAAAGTAAATGGTTGGTGAACCGCTGTTGCGGACATCTATGGGACTAATTGTCTAATGCCACAACGAGATGTCGTTTCGACCACCAATAGATTGTGAACTACAAAAACCATAGAAGGTTTGATTGGTCTCTGATATAGCGGAGGAAAATAGACTAGCAGGCCGTCGATGAGCCACGGAGAAGATTAATGGTTTCGACTACTGACACAACAGACCTTGGCCATCGATAAGTGGTCCGGAAGGCTACTTCAGAAAAATATAGTCAAGGAAACTGCCGATACAGTGAAAACTTATAGTTGATAGGACCGCCGATGAGTGCCGGAGAAATGTGGTTGTCTAGGCCACTGAAGGGTCGGAATACTAGTCCATTAAGGATCCGAAACGTCAGAAAATTAGTTGAAAAGAGGTCCGATTGGAAAAAGGGAAAATTGGGTTTTTCCCAGTGGAATTTTTAGCGAATTTCAGCTAGTATTTCAGTGAATTCTCATTGGATTTTTCAGCAGGAAGAAAACTCTAGGTAGCTGAAGTTAGCATTTTAGACCAAAAATACAGTGGTGTGTTCTGCCATCATTCTAGAAGTGGTGTGGTTGTCACACCCGAGGTTAGAATAAAGCATGTGGATAGGCGTTGGAAAGCTTATCCAATAGGGAACAAGGGAGAGTCACCAGAATTTGAATGCAGAACAACAAAGTACTAGTGATTGACTGACAAAGAAATGTGCTACTGTTAATATGGACAAACTTGAAAAATTGCATGCCTAGAGGTAGCAAGGCCGTGAAGTCAAACCAGCTGTTGTGTGGAAGAGGAGTTCCATGCAAAGATGAGAGACTTGAAAAGGGAAATTTCCTTAAACCCTATCTTGCTAATAATAATTACATTTTATAAGTTTTGTACATAAAATGTATGAGGATATGCCTTGCATGCATAGGATATTACATGTTGGTAAGAATAGTAAGAATTATACATTTATAATGAGCCACTAATGATAATTATTGCATTGGTGTTGGAATTAGTGGAAAAACCAACGACAACATGGACATGGCCAAATATGTTACTGATACTGACGAATGTGACTAGCAACCCTATGAAGAAAGGGATAAGGAAACAAGTCCAGAATCAAAATTCGGTGAGCAAATTTTGCAATCTCCTGCAAAGGACCAACCAAAATGGTAATGTCAAGGGTGTAAGTAGGACCCACGAAGGTAAGAGTTTAATTATGACAATTGCATGGAGTGGTAAAAGCAAGAGGCCTCATATCTTGTGAGTATTTGAATTTTATACTACATTCATATAGAAATGTATCATGCCTGTATATGTTGCTATGAGCTTAGTAGCCCGAAGAAAGTAAGCACTGATGATCTTGATTTTAGTAATGCATCTTATATGAAGTAGTCATGGTTAGACCATGCATGGTATGTTGAATGCATAGTATTCCTGAACCAATGCAAGGTAGCATTGAGTGGATATGCATTAAGAGATTTTATAAATCTTGTAGTTATGCATTGAATGGATGCATATGAAGGGTGTGAGTAACTGATTACATAAGAATGGGTGCAAATGTTGTGATGCATTGTATGAATGCATTGAGATAGTGCATGTGGTATATGAATAACTAATGGCTGAAATGATGGATTGATGACAATTCTAGAACCATTCCAAGAGCTGTTATGAATGCAGGATAGTAAGTGCATGAAGAGCGTAGTCAGGATCAATTGGATGCTGGGAATGCTCCATGGAAGAGCAAGGTGGTGCAAACGATATGCTTGTGAAGTAAGGAGTATCTAAACATTTCATTTAATTGCATAAATGATGTGACTGTACCCTGTAATTTAAAGTATGATAATGATTGCGTGAAGTAAATGAGTTTGGTAATATTGATGTGATAAACAGTTGGAAGTATTTGAATTTATAAATTCTGAAAATGCTTCAGTGATGGTTGCAGCAATGAAAAGGTTATATGCATCCAAACTTACCAAGTGTTTAGCTAATTCAAGTTCAGGTTTCAGGTAGATTGTTCGAAGCATGGCAATGAGAGTAAGACCATGACAAATGCCGGAATCTACAATATGAAAGAGCCAAACCTTATGAGAAGAGTCACATGGCTGTGAAAATAGTTTGTATGCATAATGGGTTGTTAAATTTGATTTTGTGAATTTCGGATTTGAGAAATTGCTAACAACTACTAATCGTTATTGGCTTGCATAATATTGTGTCAGAAGGACATATTGTAAGTGGGTATTCATGTTATGATAGTAAGCATAAAATTATAATGGGCATAGTGGTGCTACTTACAAGAGACCCACAATTGAGGATCACCTCATTGCCAAGCAAATCAATTTCTGTAGTAAACAGAGTGCAAAATTCTCATTGAATTTAATTACTAATGTCATTGCTTGGTTATGGAACAATTAAATTTGGATTGAATTATCAGATAATGATGGACTGTTTGGCTATTTGGTGAATGTTCCAGGGGTACACACTGCAGGAAAATCATGTGTGATGGCCTACAGGAGCCAAAATTCATGGGAAGGTTTTCCCCTATCTTGGAAATGAGTTTCGGGTGAAACTCTGTTGAACATTTGGGAAATGTCTCATCTACACTACATATTTGGCAAGCAACATGAGTGAGATGGTATGGGTTATGTCGGTAAGACATGTGTGGATACGAAATGTAAAGAGGAATTGGGATGGCAAAATGAGGGACCATCAACTTAGAGAAGGGAGCCCCCATTCCTCCTTCACGAAGGAAAACTACTTCGGCAAATGGATAAGTGTTATGTGACCCTAGCTAAGAATATGCATGTCAAATTGTTAAATTCAATATGCAAAACATGTTTTGATTTTATTTCCATTATGACCGATTGCTTGAGTATGAATAGGGCCTACATGGCACACACCGGAAAATGGTGCACACTTTTTTTATGTCAGATCATGAAAGGGTTTTTCAATATTGATTACACCCTAGGGAGTGGACACACTCCTGGTGTCTCAATACTTGATAGAGAATTATATGAAACATGATTACGGTTTTTAGAGCAATAACGCTAACAAATATGCTTATATTGTTTGTGTTGTTAGGCTAAACAGATGTAATCTGGTATTGTACACTGAATGGACAATGGCTTGAGCTCATCCTACCTTCTACTAAAGAGCACAGAGAGGGAGACATTCCTGAGGGACTGTCAACTCAGAGAAGGGAGTGGTCTCTTGTGTGATATGGGGTAGTGGAATTAGAGCTCACTACTAGAAATGAAACCTGGAAATGGTCGTTTATTGTTGATACAAGTGCACGTGTTATTGCTGATGGCCTGATAAACCCAACTGTGTTGGCTTGGCCGATGATTGGTTGTTGATGTAAGTGTATTGTTGATATAAGTGTAGGTGATTTGTTGACGGTCTGATAAACCCAACTGAAGGTTGGCTTGACTGTTCCTGATATATATATAAAAGGATGTTGTGAAGCAACCTGCGTGTTGGCCTAACATCCAAGTCCATAGGTGATCCCAAGGCTTGCAAAGCGAAGCAGGATCATGTGGACCAGAGAGGAAACGCACAATACAGATAAGTATTGGATTATTTTGCAGTTTCTTGCTTATGAATATACATGTGTATATGATTTGGTTATGATGTTTTAAGCTCTTGTTTAAGAGATACAAACCGATGAGAATAAACTAAACATGTGAATCTATTCAATGTTTGAATATAGGTATCACTGGAAGCGAGGACTACGAAAGCATCCTAGGGGTGCATGTGGACATGTGACTGTCTTGAAGAGCTCAAAATGAGTAGTAATGAAAAAGGTGCTAGTGAGGCTGTGAAGGTCCTAGCAGCCAAGACAAACCATGTGGAGAGGCTCCATGGTTGAGAGGTCTGAAATAGACTGAAGACACTAAGTGTCATGACCAAGAGGGATTGGTCCAGCGTTCACGGGGAAGTGAAAGAGGCTAAGAGCATAAAAACTACAGTGGTGGTGTGGATTCTAGGATGAAACAAGACAAAGAGGGGGAAAAAAAACTCTTGTTTCTCTCTCTTTCCTCTTTTATTATATATATGTATATATGTATACTTATGCATTGTGAAAATAAAGGATTGTTGAATGCATGTATGACTGAAAATAGAATGTGTGTATTTACTTAAAGTGAATTGTGAATGCTAGAATAGTTAATTCCCTGCCCAAGAATGGACATGAATGAGCTCATGTGCCTATTGGGAAGGCATGAAAAATATGAAAGTCTCCTTGATGAGAATTGGACTGTCATGTCAATGGGGCAATTAATTGACTGATTTTAATGCTTATATTATGCTTGGTCTAACAGAATTTCAATGGTGCATTTCACAGGTGAGAAAGGTGAAATCCAGTGGTGCACATTGATCATGGCAGCAAACCAAAAGCTGCTGGACTTAGCTGGAAGTCTCCTTCAGATGATTGCCAGCTTCCAAGAGAATCTTGGAGAGATTCTCAAGATACAGAAAAGGTAGAATGAGATGAACCACCAGATTTTGCAAGACTCTATTGGTTTGCAAAAGGAGGTAAAAATCCTTCTGGGAGCAATCTGTAAAGGCAAGGAAAGTGGATCAATGATGGGACATTCATCCAAGCGATCCGTTAAGAAACGGTCCAGGAATGAAGACTCAAAGGAAATTTAGCAGGAAAAGATGAAGCGAACAGTGAAATGTTGGAAATGTAGAGGACATCATTTACGTCGGGACTTCCCAACAAGGGAACATAAAGAGGGAAGAAGCCACAAAGTTCCTAGACTTTGGGATAAGCCGAAAGCTGAGAATCAGCAGGAGAAGCTCATTGAGTCCGAGGGGATTGGTCCTGAAATCTCAAAGTAAACAACAGAGCATGGGACAGATCTGCAAAATTTTGATATTTTGAATGTGCAAATGGTATATGCAATCCTATGTATTGGAACACTGAGGACGGTGTTATTCCAAGGGGGAGGGGATTGTAACACCCTAGTTTTGACCCCATTTGCATTAAAAGGTACATGATGTATATATTGTAATTAATCATGGTGTGGAGCTAAAGGCAAAAGCCCCACCATCAATTCGGCTGTGTTATGCTTCGGCAATAGGGATCATTGCTGATGCTATATCGTGCTATTCGACACATTATAGTTTTGGCATCATGTAAATATGCACATCAATTAAAATAAACCTACATCCAGCTATGAATATGCAACGTTAAATGAAAAGGGCATGATTCCTAAGGATAAGGAGGGGGAATGTTAAACCTTGAGCCATGGGGGAAAATCCATGTGTCATCTTTCTCTTCACTCACCTTCCCTTGTCTCATCCAACCACCACCCTTAAATGTTCTGTTGTTAGTTCAGGCATCTATTTGCTGGTAGGAAGACCACTATGCTCATTCCTGCACTCTCTCCACAACGCAATCTGGATTGCAGATCGTCCTGTCCACTCTCCCCGCCACCATCTATTCATTTTCCCTCACATTGAGCGGAGTTAAAAAGCAGCCGCAATTCATTGATTGGGGTTGGTTCTCCTCTTCCTCACTGACTATTGGTCTGCAGGTCTGTTCTTTCCTCTCGATCACGCATAGAGTCTATGTTTTACTCCACCATTACAGTGTGAAGGTGTGTGTCAACCTCATGGATGAGAAGGTACCTTTGTCTTCCAACGTTGCTGGGGTGCCTAGGTGGTGTGACGATCTATTGCTTCATCATAAACTGTTGTTGTGGGTTTCTCCTGATGTTTTCCACTTTTGTTGATAGAGTTTTCCCCTTTTTCCTTGTGAGTTGTTTCCCCCCTTTTCATGCAGGGAGATGGAAAAAGAGTTACTGTCACCCACGATTTTCACGGTGTAGGAGCCATTCACGCTGGGCTGTGTGCCTGGGTGTTCCATATCAGTTTCGGTGGTAGGTGTATGTCCCCTTGCCGATTGTGGCCATGTATGTTGTTGATTGAGGTTTGTGTATGTGTTTTCCCCTGTCAATACTGGGAGTTTGGCTTCTTCCCCATCTGTAGACTGTGTAATGTTCCCGTTGTTTCTTTATGGGATTGGGTTGTTGATCTTTCCCTAGTTTTGGTTGATGCATGTGTAAACATCTTGTGGGGTTGCTACTGAGTTGTTTTGGCCACGCTAGGGCCAAGAACAACTCTGAAGCGTCTCATTGACTTGAGCTGTGTTCACCCTTTCATCACAGAGCTATGAACTGATTGTTTTACTGAGGTATGCAGTGGGTTGTCTTCAAAATGTTTAGAGTAGGATTAGAGCCTGGGTATGCTTGAAAAACCTGGTGTTGGGGAGCCTCTCAGACATAATTAGACGGTTTCCTTTCTTCTCCACAACCCTTGAAGAGTATTGGAAAGGGAAGTCAGGGCCTAAGGGACTGCGAAGTAGAGAAAGGATTGATTCCTGGTGTTGGGTGTGTGGATGTCTTAGAAGTCAGGTTAGATCTGACGTAGGCATCCTTAGCTCTCCATTGAGACCACCGGATTAGCATTTATCCCTTCCTAGCTCCTTGAAGGCTTGATAAACCAACCGTGTTGACTTGGATGTTTTGTGTAACCTTGCCTATGTGTAAGCCTGCTTTGACCCTTATTCCTTGGGGAATCATGCCCAACTCGGGGGTGGCAATGTTTCTGAGAGATTGATGAGCACGCTGGCCTATGGTTGGGTGGAACATTGCAGTGATGTAGCTGGTTGCAAGACGAGTTATTATCAGATGAGTATTCTTGTCCATTTTGCTTCTACATTTACATTTATTGTCTATTGTCTAATGAATCATGATGAACATGTTGATGACTAAATGAATGTATGATGTTTTCCACTGTGCATATGAATAGACATCTTAGTATGTTTTATGTATTAGGCATTTTATTTCAATTTATATGCATGTTCATGGGGCTATTTTTCGCGGAGGTTTTGATGGTTTGGTAGCGTCCTATTCACAGGTTATAGGGTCGAGGACATTACATAGGACATCTAGCTAGATTAATTCCTTCTTTGATAGGATAGTAGTGTTAGTTTTTCATCACATTTAAGCTAGCATTATGATCTTAGGATCTTTTCACTGAGAGAATAACAAGCACAGTAGTAAAACACAAGCACATCACAAGAGACAAGAGACACAAAGAGTTTTCCTTGGGGAAACCATAAAGGAGAAAAACCCGCAACTTCCTCTAAGATAGAATCAACACCAAAACAGTAAGAGATCTCCCAAAATAGCAGTAGTCTTCTGTCTTCTATCTAGTCCCAAAATTTCCTTCT
>LPNX010926792.1:2688-249329 GCA_001517045.1 Pseudotsuga menziesii
CGGAATAAGTCCTGAGGATTCTCCAGTATGGCCAGTGATGATGAAGACCTACAGGTGGTGGGCCTACATCCAGCATGAAAAAGGGCTGGCTCTGTAGAACTTGCTATAACGAGATAGTACACACATGGTGATGACCAGTGGAGATCCAGATCGAGCTATGATCCAGATCCAGTTATGATGACTCCAAGAGATCCAGATCGAGTGATGATCCAGATCCAGCAGTGATGATCCAGATCGATTGATGATCCAGATCCAGTCCAGAGAGATGATCCAGATCGAGTGATGATCCAGATCCAGTTCAGTGATGATGATCCAGATCGAGTGATGATCTAGATTCAGTGATGATGATCCAGATCGAGTGATGATCTAGATCCTATGATGATGTCCTATGATGATCCAGATCGAGAGATGATCCAGATCCAGATGACTTGAAGATGAAGATGACTTGAAGATGAAGAAGACTTGATGACATAGATGAATTGAAGATGAACATGATCCAGTGATACAGAGAAGAAGACCATTGCTGAAAATTGTGTCGAAAGAATACCTTCCTAGTTAAGAGGGAGTGTTGATGTATATGTAACTTCGAAATGTATTCTTATATGTATTTTATATATTGTAACCCGATGTTTATTACGGGATGTTTCTATTATGTATTTGAGTCATGTGGTCATACCCCGATGTTCCGATCGAGAGGATTAATAATGTAATCAAGTCATATCAAGTCATTAGGTAAGTCCCCACAGTTTAGGGGCACTTCAGTTATTATACACTAATTAAGGTGTAGGCTCGAGTAGTAATTATTAGGTTGAGTACACTTCAAGTCAACGGAAGAATATAAATAGAGAGTGAGAGTCTCTCTATTTATCACTTGTGACTTAGCTCTCTTGCTCTCTCAAGTGTGGCGCACTTTTGGAGAAGGAAATTCTTGGGCTTGACAGAAGACAGAAGGCTGCTGTTGTGAAGGGAGGTCATCTTACTATTTTGGGCTCACATCTTGTGGTGATACTATCTTAGAGGAAGTTGAGGGGTTTTCTCCATTTATGGTTTCCCCTCCTAAAATATTTGTGTCTCTTGTCTCTTGTGATGTGCTTATGTGATTGTTGTGCTTGTTATTCTCTCAGTGAAAACATCTTATCATAATGCTAGCTTAAATGTTGAAAAACTAACAACTATGGTGAATTCTGCAAGACTTTAGAAGAAAATATTTTGAAAATGCTTGAACAATGGACCTAGAGCATGCAGGATGGATTATAGACCATAAAAAATAATGCTCAAGCATGAAAGCAAATACAAAATGGAGTGGGAAACAAGATAAACAGTCACATAAAGAAATTACTTACTGAAGAAAAAGATGGCACAGGAATCTCTGACATGAAAATGATTTTACATTCCTCCTCTGCAAATTTCATTCATTTACTGAAAACATGAATCCATTACAATGTAGAGACTCTCTTATCTTTAAAATCCTCTCTCCTAACTATCAATTACATTTTAATTTATATAAGAATAGTCTTTACCTAACTTAGAATTCAAAACCTAACTGAACACTAAAAATAGAAACAGTTACAACAAATTTTCTCCTGCATATCTCCAATGGTGATAGATGTATGAAATATGGGAGAGTTTTTTATAACTAGACATGTGCCCAAAAAAACCCATGTCTTCATTTCTCCAGAATAATCTCAATCTCCTCGAAATATTCCTTTGAAGTTGATGACTCATATAATAAAATTGTATATTTCTGGAAAAATGACCTGTAAAGATATTTAAATTTCTCCCAACCTGTGATTACTGTGTAAACACTGAAGGAGGTTTTAGATTATATGCCTGTTAGGAATAAAAACCTCTTTCAGTTTTGTCAAATTAAATTCCATTTGTCCAAAACAATTCTTTGAAGTTGATGGCTGAAATAGTCCTTTGGAAAATATGAAAAATTACCTGTACAACTGACTTTGTTTCTGCTAAACCATAGCACCTGTGTGAAAAATGAAATATTTTATTTTTGATAGGTACGTTTTCAAGAAAATCCTCTCCCATTTTCATAGAATTCATCTTCATTTGATGTAAAAAATTATTTTAATTGGATGACTAGAACATTCATTTCGAAATCTGAACATTGTCCCTCTGAAGATGACTTTTTTTCTCCCAATATGTATTACCTGAGTAAAAAATGAGAGAGGTTATTGTATATCCCAATGTTATGATGAAAAACCTCTTTCATTTTTTGAAATTTCTTCTTCATTTGCTGGAAACAGGTCGTTGAATAAACTGACTTAAAACAGTCATTTTCAGAAAAATATGCTATGTTGCTTTTGAATCTTGAATTGTTTAACTTCATGAATGCTCTCACTGTATATATCTCTGCAACTGTTCTGGGCTGATGTTCTTTTTTGGATTCCCTCCTGCATTGTTGAATGGTGGCTTCCCTTCTCTTGTTCTATAAAAATCAATTTCCAGCTGACTCTTTATCTCCGCCATTTTCCCTGTGATTGAAAACAAGTAAAAGTTTGAGTTTGGAAATATGGAGGACTGTCTCTTCCCTTCAGCGCGCGGCACACAAATGAAATTATTTTTTAAAAACCTAGTCAACTTTATTTAAATAATGGTCTATTCTGGAGCCTCCTTTCAGCGGTTTTTTCCAAACTTCTTTTGCCCGCGGAATTTACCAAAAGTTACCACGTGGACATTCCACTACCACCTTTCCAAATTAACCATCATGCAACTTTCCGCTCCGGATCCATCCATGATTGTCGATGTGATTTGTCTTTATTTCCCCGCCGTCAGATCAAGTGACATGTACTCAATTCCACTAGGCTCCTTTGGTTTATCAAACGTGCAAGTTCACTCTCCGGAAACCATAATATCCATTGATGATTTTTTACTTTATACATTAGCCGTCGGATTATTTTATGTGCTAATGGTTTGATTATACCTTAAGAAAGGTAATAAACCTTTTTTAGCACGTAATCTTTCATTAAAACTTGGTTTGGTGAATAAAGGCAGCTTTTTGACTTTGGAAAAATATTCAAAACTATTAATTTTTGAATATAAATAAAATAAAATCTTTATAAAACCCATTTTGTAGATTTCATTCAAAAATTAATAAGATTTTTTGCCCCATTTGTGAAGAAATTATTTCTAAAATTCCTTTAACTCCTCTTCTTTGCCAACCTGGAAATAGCTTAATGAGAAAACTTTGGAAACCAACTCAATCACCCATGAGAACTTAAAATTTTGAAGGAAATAGGACCAATTCCAACAAAAATAAATTTAGTGCTAACAACTGGCTCCAACTAGGGATGCTATCCTCCCTGTGAGATAGCAAAGAACCCCGTAGACCAGGTGCCAAATTCTCTTAATCTTTCTCTGAAATCCTCAACCTATTTTGAACTGAACCATCAACTGAAACCATTTTGCAAACAAATCCCACTCTGTCAACCTGTAACTGAATTGCACTTGAAACTGAAACCAAAATAAAAACTGCTGAAAGAAATGCTAGCCATGTCAAGCTTATTCATGCCTACCTATCCTACTTAACTAAGCACAAATTCCCAATCAAGCAAAATCTGTCTTCCAATGAAGCCAATCAAGTAATTTATCCAACAATTCCATTTCTTCCTCATGCTTGATCAAAATTAGAACATAAGAACAAAATAGCAATAGGTTATGATGAAAAATTTGTCCTTTGCTGCAAACATATAACCAAATACTCCATCTGAAAAATTTATCCATGTACTCTGCTACTGGATCATAAAAAACATGACAAATTTCAAAATACTCAATCACCTATTTGTCATGACAAGGCTGTCCAAAAAGTAACTCGTCTTGCATACTGTCAAACTGATCTTTAGAAGAGCTTTGAAAGGAATTCTCATGATTATTTTTCAATGATATATCAGCAACTTCATTTGATATTTCTACGTTTACAACTCCATTATTCTCAAGAACTTCAAAAGGAATATCATTTTGTTCTTCAACAAGATTAAGCAGAAAGATGTCTTCTTGACAAAATGTTTCTGAATTGGAAAGATTTAAAGAAACATCCCATTGAGAGTCATCATCTCCTTCTTTTTGATCCCTTTGTTTATTGCACATTGTTGGTTCTTTCACATATTGAGATTGATGGCATGCTTGCTCTTCATTTTCATTATATATAAGTAGGCTAAAATTTTATTTAAAACCATCACTAACATAATTTTCAACAAGCTGACCACAATCATCAGAAAAACCATCAAGAGTATAACTATCTTCTTTCACATCAATAGGCTAATCATCTTCATGCTCATATCTTTTTTCCAATTCTAATCCAAGGGCTGATTTCTCTTTAATTGTATTTTCAGAAAATAAATATATGGAGGGACTGTAAGACTGAAAATTTGCACAATCAGAATTCTTTATGTAATCACCCACAGAAGCATTGGAATTTAGAGGAAATTGCTGTTGCAAAAAGGAATTTTCTGATTGGGAATAAACAACCTCATCTTGAAACAAAACTTCAGAAGTTGAATAATATGAAGAAGGGTTTGATTGAACATCCCAACTTCCTTCTTGGTCACACAAAGAATGACAAGACTACTGCCGCAATTATCATCTACTACAGGAAAAGAAATGTAGCTGCTTGAATGAGAGTTTTGGCTCGTGTCTCTTTCAGTAGAGGAAGAAACTATTAACTGCTGAGATTTTTCTTGAATGTGAAGACAACTAATTTGTGTTTCTTTTTTTTGAAATGGATTCTCATATAAAATTTCTAAAAGCTCTTCATCCACTAACTCATCATCACTATACATGTTTTCCAAATCTTCAATGAAACCTTTAGCATGCATACAAAAATCTTGAACCAGCAACAAGGAGGGGTATTGGTTTTTGTAATGTTCATGAAATACTGTATGAAAATCAGTAAGGGAAAATAAACTTTCTGATGATAACCCTTCATACCATGACCTTGCATCTCCTTCTAAAGTAGCCATGAACATTTTCATTAAAGAATCCTCATGCAATTTAACTCCCAGCTTATGTATATGTATATGAAATCTAACCAAATGAAGGGGAGCATCATCATTCTTTTGATCTTTAAACTTTGGAAGACCTGTTTGCCAATCCACTTTAGGTATTTGATTTGGAAAACCAGGAATGTGAGCATGATTCATAGGAGCATACCTTGCAGAAAAAGAACTCATATTGACAAATGAATATACTGAATCAACTCTTCAAACTTTGCAATCTTTTGACAGTGGAGTCGCCATAGGAATTTTGAAAACTGGATTCTTAGAAGATGGAGTCGCCGGGTGAAAGATGCACAACCTTGCTGATATCTGACTATTCTTCACCATCAACAGTCAAATTTGAAAGTATGTCGTTTATACCTAGGGAAGATTTGAACCTTCGTTCCCCGGCAACGGCGCCAATTTGTTAGCACTCAGAATGTACCCAGGTTGTGAAAAGGTAGATCTCAAGGTAACAGCAAAAACTACTTTAGAATGTATTTCTGACCTAATACAATCAGAGAGGGATCTCTCACTATTTACAAAGTTTTTATACTAATGATATTTCAATCAAATACACTCAGAAGGTCATATTTCTGATGGGACAAATAGGACAAGTTTGTTTTAAAGACTTGGTAGGACATTCATGGAGGAGACCATTGGGAAATGGAGTCAACAATCAGATCTGAAATAGGTTGCAGGAGGTAAGGTTTTGAAGGTTTATGATCACAGGCAAGGTAGGCACCATTTCCTCAGTCTTGAGGTATTAGCAGGTTGATTAGTAGACAAAGGGAGACATTCCATCAAACAGAGCACATAACTATGGTGAATTCTGCAAGACTTTAGAAGAAAATATTTTGAAAATGCTTGAACAATGGACCTAGAGCATGCATGATGAATTCTATCCCATAAAAACTAATTCTCAAGCATGAAAGAAAATACAAAATGGAGTGGGAAATAGGATAAAAAGTCACATAAATAAATTACTTACTGAAGAAAAAGATGGCACAGGAATCTCTGACATGAAAAAGATTTTACATTCCTCCTCTGCAAATTTCATTCATTTACTGAAAACGTGAATCCATTACAATGTAGAGCCTCTCTTCTCTTGAAAATCCTCTCTCCTAACTATCAATTACATTTTAATTTATATAAGAATAGTCTTTGCCTAACTTAGAATTCAAAACCTAACTGAACTCTAAAAATAGAAACAGTTACAACAAAGTTTCTCTTGCATATCTCCAATGGTGACAGCTGTATGAAATATGGGAGAGGTTTTTATAATTGGACATGTGACCAAAAAAACCCATGTCTTCATTTCTCCAGAATAATCTCAATATCCTCGAAATATTCCTTTGAAGCTGATGACTCATATAATAAAATTGTATATTTCTGGAAAAATAACCTGTAAAGATATTTAAATTTCTCCCAACCTGTGATAAATGTGTAAACACTGAAGGAGGTTTTGGATTATAGGCCTGTTAGGAATAAAAACCTCTTTCAATTTTGTCAAATTAAATTCCATTTGTCCAAAACAATTCTTTGAAGTTGATGGCTGAAATAGTCCTTTGGAAAACATGAAAAATTACCTGTACAATTGACTTTGTTTCTGCTAAACCATAACACTTGTGTGAAAACTGAAAGATTTTATTGTGGATAGGTACGTTTTCAAGAAAATCCTCTCCCAATTTCACATAATTCATCTTCATTTGATGTAAAAAATTATTTTAATTGGATGACTAGAACAGTCATTTCGAAATCCGAACATTGTCCCTCTGAAGATGACTTTGCTGCTCCCAATCTGTATCACCTGGGTAAAAAATGAGAGATTTTATTGTATATCCCGATGTTATGATGAAAAAACTCTTTCAATGTTTGAAATTTCTTCTTCATTTGCTAGAAAAACAGGTCGTTGAATAAAATGACTTAAAACAATCATTTTCAGAAAAATATGCTATGTTGCTTTTGAATCTTGAATTGTTTAACTTCATGAATGCTCTCACTGTATATATTTCTACAACTCTTCTGGGATGATGTTCTTTTTGGGCTTCCCTTCTGCATTGTTGAATGGTGGATTCCCTTCTCTTGTTCTATAAAAATCAATTTCTAGCTGACTCTTTATCTCCTCCATTTTCCCTGTGATTGAAAACAAGTAAAAGTTTGAGTTTGGAAACATGGAGGACTGTCTCTTCCCTTCATCACGCGGCACACAAATGAAATTATTTTATAAAAACCTAGTCAAATTTATTTAAATAATGGTCTATTCCGGAGCCTCCTTTCGGTGGTTTTTTCCAAACTGCTTTTGCCTGCGGAATTTACCAAAAGTTACCACGTGGACATTCCGCTACCACCTTTCCAAATTAACCATCGTGCAACTTTCTGCTCCGAATCCATCCACGATCATCGATGTGATTTGCCTTTATTTCCCCACCGTCAGATCAAGTGACATGTACTCAATTCCGCCAGGTTCCTTTGGTTTATCAAACGTGCAAGTTCACTCTCCGGAAACCATAATATCCGTTGATGATTTTTTACTTTATACATTAGCCGTCGGATTATTTTATGTGCTAATGGTTTGATTATACCTTAAGAAAGGTAATAAACCTTGTTTAGCATGTAATCTTTCATTAAAAGTTGGTTTGGTGAATAAATGCCGCTTTTTGACTTTGGAAAAATATTCAAAACTATAAATTTTTGAATATAAATAAAATAAAATCTTTATAAAACCCATTTTGTAGATTTCATTCAAAAATTAATAAGATTTTTTGCCCCATTTGTGAAGAAATTATTTCTAAAATTCCTTTAACTCCTCTTCTTTGCCAACCTGGAAATAGCTTAATGAGAAAACTTTGGAAACCAACTCAATCACCCATGAGAACTTAAAATTTTGAAGGAAATAGGACCAATTCTGACAAAAATAAATTCAGTGCTAACAGCGTGTACTGCGTAACATGTGAATTTTTAAAATATGGCCAAACTTAAAAGAATGTGATAGATTCTAATGTTTAATAATGGTCAAATGGGCAGGTTCAAACATGGTTTTAGAATGGATGGAACAGGAACATGAGGATATGGATCAAGATTCCCCCATTGTGCATGCATTACGACAATGTGGGTTACTAAATTTCTTCTGCACATCTCCAATTCGGGCCAATGTTTGCTTGCTTGAACAGTTGATTAGCTATTGGGATCATGACCTCAGAACTTTTGATCTTCAAGGTGAGATCTTGGAGATATATTTAGAAGACATATATTTCATCACGGGGTTGTCTTGCAGGGGAATGCTTGTCAATATCGAAGGTACTAGCAGGGGCGGTGACCCCATGAGTGTCCAATATTATGTGGACACCTACTACATGCCTGGGAGTCAGAAAAAGGGATCGTGCATCCCAATAGTTGTTATCAAGAATTCTCAATCAATGCAAACATTGCTTGTTCCTTTGTAATGT
The DNA here is from genome assembly GCA_001517045.1 of Pseudotsuga menziesii. NCBI lineage: Eukaryota > Viridiplantae > Streptophyta > Pinopsida > Pinales > Pinaceae > Pseudotsuga > Pseudotsuga menziesii. The sequence goes on from LPNX010926792.1 coordinate 11,123, forward strand.
AAATCACAAATACATAACAAAAAGACACAACAACATATCCTTTCCTTGAATAATCAAATTAACTAACATGAAATACAATATACCTCAACCTTGGATCTCTTTTTCTTCTCTCCAAAAATTCCTTGCAATGGTTCAGTACCTATAAAATAGATCACAAGAAAAACAAACAGGATGAGAGGATCATGATAAATTGACTATTCATATCAGTGATCAAGGAATCCGATAATATCTAATTACAATCAACACAATCAAATATAGGAAAGGGAAATGTCTTTGTATTAATTATGGATGAGAAAGAAGTACAACAAAAAATCCTTGATGTCGATGGCTTCAATCTCAACAAGAATGTCTACAATCCTCTATATCTATGAAGATCTCTCCAACTATAAGCTAACTCTACTTTTCCTCTGATTCAGATTTCAAACTAACAGCATAAGGGTGCTTTTCCTGGCCTCCTCCACTCTCCTCACGAAGACTTCATTTATAGGCCTAGAACCCATGACATGACTTAGAAAATGGATAGAATGAGATCCCTATAGGCGAGGGAAGTGAATTCCACCTCTCCCAAGCATGTAGGAACTAACTCCACGGAGGTTTCCACATGGAAGCTTCTAGAAACTTCTTTTTTTCTCATTTTTTAACCATCAACGCTCCTAGCAGAAATGACAAAGGCGTTGACCTATGGTTTTTGTCAAAGAAAAGAGACAATGGTGCTTATGGGTCCATTGTGATAGGCACCGTAGACACTCTGTGTAAAAAACATGAAGGCGCCGTCCCTTCTAGGTATGGGAAAAATATGACCAAGGTGACTCAAGCCAGGATTTATGGGAGGTTGAAAGGAAATGTGAAATTCCCATGAAGGCTGATAAGCAATGTGGGATTTCTAGGTGCAACAAAATGCCCCCCAATGTATCAATCTAGAAGGAAGTGATAGGTGAAATAGTTTGCAAGTTTTTCATCTGATACAAAGGAAAAGAGAGATAGACTCATACAGGACCAATAACTGACTGTATCCAAACTAATCATAGCTGCAGACCAATACACTGTAAATCTATTATGATGAACACATCATGGCTACCAATAATACAATATAGATCCATGAATAACTTCTATAGGAGGTAGGACATAGCTACGAAACATACAAAGTAGATCCATGTCACTTAACCTCAGATGTGGAACACAACCACCAAACATACAATATATATAATCAAAATAATCTCCAAACGCAACGTGAGTATAGGCAATGATGATGATAAATCCTAATCACTCAGGGTCTTCATCCTAATCTCCAACCGATATGATTCCAACCATGTGAATAGATGCATTGACGTCAAACATGGCAGAAAGCACTTGATTACTAGTCATTGATGTTAACTGTTAACAAGTGTGAGGGAAATCACCAGTGATGTCAATGATCCCCAAGGTATCTTATTAGATTCCCTCAAGTGTGAATAAATGTTTTGAAGTCTAACACTTGACAGGATATTTCAATCAGAGGTCATTGATGAAAGCCTACTATTGAAAACGAGAAAAATTGCCATTGAGGCATGTAGGCTTCAAGGTACTCTTTTAGGTTTCTAGGTCTAATTCCTGGATAATGATTTGAAGTCAACAAGAATAGACTTTGTCACAGGAGGGCTAGGATGATTCCCACATCAGTGACATGAAACTAGGAACAAAATTTTATTTGAAGTGATAGAACTGACTTAGACGTGACTAACTCTTAAGGACAAGTAACATTACTGATGAGTTATTTTTCTGGGAGAGACATCCTTTGAACAAATTTTGTGGCATGACACACGAATTAGAAACATTGAATTGAATGAGAATAGAACCAGGTGTAATTCAAGGAACATGACAAAGCATTCTTTGAATTGACTCAAAGGAGTCAGGTGACTCACAAAAGTGGATCAACTTGGAGACAAGATGAAAACTCAACTATTCAGATATGCAAATGTAGACAGGTTCCATGCTTAAAGGTGGACTGTAGATTACTGCCATACAAAAAAATTAAAACCATTCCCCTTTCCCTTAATTTCCCCACCTCGAAAGGTGAGTGCCTCTGTTCATTTTTACGAGACCAAAGAGGGTATCAAACACTCGTTAAATCTAATCAAATGATGAGTCCATTCTCATATTTTTCATGAACCTGAGAAAGGAGGGGTTCACTCCCAAATAGGGTCTTTCATCATTTTGTTTTATGAGTCTGATGGAAGAAAACTCATTTTTCGTTTCATGTTTAGAGAGTCTGAAATGTCTAGGAAGACTCCAAAAGGTCATTTTTCGTAAATAAGGCCAATTAGTCCGAAAAAGAGATAACCTACCCCCGACTAGTCACCATTCTAATTCTTTTACAAGTGTGAACGTAACAGGTTTGCTTGGAAATATTTTTGTGTTTTGAGGAGACTAAAAAGAGCTTAAATATAACTCCCTAACTATGTTCCTTTTTTATAATCCACTTTTAACAAGTCTGAAAAAGAGAAAAAGTAGACTCGACACCTTTCTATTGGTATTTTAACGAGCATGTAAAAAATGTATAATGACACTCGGTACTTTTTCATTCTTTCTCTAAGTTCGAAAAAGACAAAAATAGCTTACACCATAGCCATAACCCAATATTGACCTGAAAAAACTCAAAAAACACCATTAAAAGCCATTTTACCAAAACTATATAAAGTAAAAAGAAAACCCCACTTTCAATGAAATAATTCGGATTTCAAAATAAATAAATTATAATGGATTTTTGAAAACTCCAAATGTTTTATAAATAGAAAGAGTAGGTAAGAATTATTTACCATTTTCTTTTTACCATTTGAGTGTTTTGGTAGTTGGATTGATAGCAAGAGTTTCCTTCAATGTTTTTTCAAGGATTTTTCACTCATTGTTCCTTCATTCTTCGTGGAATAGGTAAGCATTTTAATATTTTTCCCTTCCATGCTCAAAAAATGTCATTTTATTTCTTCTTCCATTGTTTAAATTCATGTTCAGAAATTATTTTTGATTGTTTTAAAGCCAAGAATTGAGGTAATTTGTTAATTTGAAATGGTAAAATAGGGGAATCAACCATCTCAATAGGGATTTTGATTGGTTTGGAAAACCAAACTTTTCTCACAGTATGGTTTTTTGGCCGTCGGGAAGAGCACGTGATGACGCTTTGTCAAGCTGGCATAGAGGCACCGTAGGTGCTCTGTCCACAGCTGACAGAAGACCGACGCTCTGCAAGCCACAGGAAGCAGCACCGTCGGTGCTCTATGAGAAAAAGGTAGCAGCGCTGCTGCAAGGAAAATGAAAAACCAAAGACCCTAATGTTGGAATATATTACACCCACTCATAACTTAGGATAAAATAATTAATCATTATTTTATTAATTATTCACCCACTAGCTTAATTAGTTGGCATCCACTTGCACCTTAAAGTCAATACATGCCATATATATCCTAGGAATGATTTATTTCCAATTCTGGGTTGATATTGACCACCTTTTGACCATCCAGAATTAGTATACAGGACTTTACAACAGATTTTGCTTTATTTTGCTTTTTCTGCTTTTCCTACTTTTCTATGGATAAGGTAAAAGCTAGTCAACTAGGAAACTGAGAGCTTTTTTTTCCAACCCATCCTCCATTAGTTTTTCTCCATTTTCTAGGATTAGCATCTTTTTTCCATCTCCTTGACAACTCACTCATGCTTTTTCCAACTCGTGAGGCCCTTGATAGATTTGGTAAGTGCTTTAGCCAACTATGGGGGTTTGCTATATTTTGGTAAGTCATCCTTTTTGAGCTTTATGAGTTGTTTCCATACAATTACATTTTCCTATGAGGGATGTACTATTTATGTACACTATTATTCATAATTATTCAATGGAAGGATACACACCAATATTCATCTCTTCATTCATGCGATTCAGTCTCTTTTCTTCTCTCTATTTTTCCTGTGTATGCTTGTGATAATTCTTAGTAGCAAGATCTATTCCTGTGCTTCTTCTTAGCATCATTGCACATAGCATTGATTTATTATTTCTACACCTAATCCATCACAAACCAATTTTCATGCTTTTTCTTGCTTCAAAAACTTGTCAATGTGTATGTTTTCCTCCTTTTATCCATGATGTGTTTTCTAATTATAAAATTTGTGTGTTACAGGTGCATCATGGTAATTTGGAAGGAAAGGGAACATGAAGTCCTAGACAACTAGGCTACTAATGATCTAGCCACTATTGAGTCTCTATGGAACTGCGGGGTTCTAAAATACTTTCAGGTACCCGGTATGAAAGCACATATCCATTTGTTAGAGTATATCATAGGTACGTGGGATCCTGACTAGGAGCATTTTGTGGTGGGAGTCCATGTCCTACCCATAGAGGTTGAGGATATCTATTTTCTGACTGGTTTGTCCATGAGGGGAAGCCCAGTAGCTCTATTTGGAGTACGAGGAGGGGAGACATCCTTGGATGATATTATTGACCAACATTGCTCACTAGGTACAGAGTCAATCTGGGAAGCTACAGATCAAGTCTATCATAGATCCCCCCTTGAGGACAGTGGTGTATACTATTGGCAAGGTGGCAGGAACTAGGTCTTCCCACCTTACTACTAGATCACATATGTTATATGCTTTGCAGTGTATGGAGCCCACTGTCTTCAACTGGCATGAAGGCATGTTGGTGTGTCTAAAGAATCAGTTAAACAAGTGCAAAAGAGGAAAGCTGAAGCAATTTGGGTACGGAGCAGTGATAGTGTCCTTTATCTTATAGTGGGTGCCTCATATGAGACCACAGGTGACCATTACTAGGTTTGAGCCTGAGGATCCCAGGATGGTTGCATGGGTTATAGCCATGCCTTGTCTTGGAGGTGGAGGGCCCAAAGTCAGCTACAGATCTGGCTTCTTTCACTAGTTGAGAAACCAGTTACTCATGGTTGAGGATTATTCCTTTAAGGGGGCATACTTCTGTAATGACCCGAAGATTGTTTTACTTGAGGGAGAAGTATGGAATGACTGAGGTAAGAAAAGACATTATCCACTTGTGTTTTTTAATTTTTAATTTTATTTCATTTTTATTTCGTAGTACTAATATGAGTGAAAATATTTTCATGCAGACAATGGATCTGTACGTCCACCAGGGATGTCACGTATTGCTAGGTGAGCAGGTACTAGGGACATGATGCTATACTACTCTGAAGCTGATGAAGAGCTCGTAGATCTTGAGGAGAACCTACAACACTTGACTGTGTGCATCCCTAACATGACTACTGAAAAGGTACCTAGGCGTTATCAGTGTCATACTGCAGGTGTCTCTAGACGGTTCTCTATGCTACTCCGTAGAGTGACCCAAGCCATTGCATGCTACCATGAGAATCATGAGGATTAGTTTGCTTTGATCTTCACTTTTTGTATATATATTACTGAAAGATTCGAAGCTTCATATTTTTCCCTATGTATATGTGTATACCGAACTTTTTATAGTCCTGAACTTTTGAGGGCACTAAAAGCTAGAGATGCTTCAGTGCAATTTTTTATCTCGGTGCTACAATTTTTATATATGACAAAAAAAATTATTTACAGTTGTGTGTGCAGAAAATGTGATGTGTGAAATGATCATCTACTTATAAATTTACATGTATTGTTTATGCTTCAAATGGACTTTTGTATATGAGAAATATGCCAATATAAGACATAATTAGCTAGGGAATCTGCCATAGCATTTAAATGTCTCAAAATGTGTTGATATGTAACTTGCTCAAAATACCTCTCTAACAACCTAACTCTTCGAAAAGTATGAAGAAGTAGGGGATTTCGGATGGTGTAGACTCGATTAAGCTGTTGGACAACTAGTTCAGAGTCTAGGTAAAACCTAATTTCCCTTACATAATTATCTAGGGATTTTCTCAACAATCCAACCACGGCTTGGTAGTCCACTAGACCGTTGGTGGAGGGACCTAAAAGAACACCCATTGGACTCACCACCTCACTTGTAGGAGAGTGCATTACCTAGGCTGTTGATGTAAGGTTAAGTGTATATCGATTAGCACCATCAGCAAAGCTAATGAAGGAAGTCATCTATCCATCAGACAAAAGACATACATAAATAGGGTTTAATGAAAAACACATTTTAAATCACACAAAAGACACACCTCTCAAACATAAGACATACAACAAACTATAAACAATATTTAGAAAGACCCTATGCTAGATGACCTAGGAATAGTATCTTTTGAGGTAGAGCCCCTTTCGGGGGTCTCCCAAAGGTATCCCTTCATAATCAACCAATTCATATGCACCTTTCTCTAAAATGAAACTAGAAATATAGGGACCATGCCACATAGACTCAAATTTTTCTGCCCCCATCTTCTCATGCTTCTGGTCATAGGTCAAGACCAAATCTCCTTCATTGAAGGAACAGGGTTGGACAGTCCTTTCATATTGAACTTTCATTCTTCATTTATGTGGCTCATTATCTAAGGCATCATCGCGTCGAGTTTCATCAAGTTTGTTTAGATACCAGAATCTTTCTTTGTCTATAGTAGTGTTGGGCAATAGTTCCACAACAAGTTTTAAATAAGGGATGTCACACTCTATCGGGAGAGTAGCTTCTAGCCCGTATACTAATTGGAAAGGTATAAAACCAGTGGAAGTTTTGATAGTAGTCCTATAGGTCGAGAGTGTAGAGAAAAGCTACAAATGCCGATTTGACTTGGCTTTCCCTACCATCCTCTGAAGCATTGTTTTTAATACTTTGTTTATAGCCTTAACTTGGCCATTGGCCTAAGGATAGTAAGGTGTAGAGTTATCATGATGAAACCCTAATTTTATACTAAGCTTTGTCATCATTTTGTTTTAAAAATTTGATCCATGATCAATCACAATGGCCCTAGGAATCTCGAATCTAGCAATGATATGGTTGAATAATAATAGTGCAGATGTCTTCCTGTCTTAGGCATATGTGGGCATAGCCTCATCCCATTTTTTAAAATAGTCCACAGCCACAATAATGTAGCCATGTCCCCTGGATGAGGTAGGTCTACAGTGCATGAAGTCTATGCCCCATTTTGCAAAGGGGCCAACTGCTACAACGTGATGGAGCGGGGATGGATGTGTACGTTTCTTTGAAGTGAACATTTGACATGGTGGGAATTTCTTGACTATTTCAATTCAATATTTGAAAATAGAGGGCCATAAATACCTTGCACATAATATTTTATGGGCAATAGCCAACCCAGATATATGACCTCCACAAGCTCCAGCATGGCAATCATTTAAAATGATCTCAGCCTCCTCATGTGTAAGGCAATGTCGTAATATGGAATCAACACCACGACGATATAGGGTATCATTCAGGACAAGATAAATTTTGTCCTGGTGCCGAATGTGACGATGTTCATCTCGAGAAGTAGTAGGCTGGTATCATAAGGTCTGGAGATACAAAATGATATCTCCATACCATGGATCAGTCATACTAATGAGAAACAATAACTCATCGGGCAATGAATCGAAGGGATCTATATCCTATGTAATGTAGGGAAGGTCACATATAAGCTCTATGAAAACAAGAGACTTCTTAGAAGTTCTTTTGGTGAATTCTAATTCAAATTCCTCGAGAATCACAATCCAACATGAATATTTTCCCCCAAGCACTTGCCGTGTAAGAACGTAGTACATGGGGTTGGAATCCGCGTAAACAATGGTGGTGTGGAGAAAAATATAATGACAAAACTTCTGGACCGTGATAACCGTGGCTAGAGCAAGTTTCTCCACATGTGAATATTGAGTTTCAAAGTCTATAAGACTCTTACTAGTGAAATAAATCACGTGTTCCTGGTCGTGTTCATCTGTTTGAACAAGAACCATGCCAATGGTAGAAAAGGATACAGCCACATACAAGGAATAGTCCTTAGCATAATTATGTGGTTGCAACACCAGTGCATGGGTAAGTGAATGTTTAATATTATCAAATGTACATTGTGTGAAATCATCCCAGATGAAAGGGGTATATTTTTTGAGCAACCTCATGAAACCGTGTGTCCTTTTCTGCATAATTGCAGATGAAATGACATAGAAATTTTGCCTTCCCTTTCAAACTTTGGATTTTAGTTATGTTCATGGGAGCAGGTAGGGATAAGATAGCTTCAATTTTCAAGGGATTGATACTGGTGGCATCTTTAGAAACAATAAAGCCAAGAAGTCGTCCAAATTATACACAATAAACACATTTATGGGGATTTGGAAGAATATTAAAATGACGACATCGAAGAAAAATGGCTCTCAAATGATCGACATGGATATCTCGCTGCTTGGAATGGGCAAGAAGGTCCTCAAGATAAGGTTCCACAACATGTTTAATGTCATGAAAAGCATATGACATGGGACATTGGAATGTCATGCCAGCATTCTTTAAACTAAAAGCCATTTTGCGATAAGCAAAAGTCCCCCGAGGGAAAATAAATGTTGTCTTGTGTTGGTCTAATAGGAGAATCTCAATCTGATTATAGCCGGAGAAGCCATTCATAAAGGAAAAAATAACGCTTCCAGCACAGTTGTCAATTATCTGATCGATATAGGGAGTGAGAAAGTTATCTTTTGGACAAGCTCTATTTAGATCCCTAAAGTTGATGCAAACCCTAATAGTGCACTATTTTTCATTCATAGGAACTATGTTGGACACCCATTCAGTTAACGATACGGGGTAAATGAAATTAGCCTTCAGAAGTTTCTCAACTTCTTCCTTAATTGCAGCTTCTTTTCGTGGATGTACTTGTCGTAGTTTCTGGCGGATTGGATTGGAATCAGGGTAATTTTTTATCTCATGGACAATGAATGAGGGATCAATCCCTGGAATTTCTTCATATGTCCATGCAAAGATATCCCTAAAATCCTTGAATAGGGTCGTGTATGATTGAACCTCTGACAGCTGAAGAGTTTTGACCTATGTGAATGTTCTATGAAATTCCTGGTTTCACTGATATGTCCACAGGCATGGTTTTTGTAATATTACATAGGTTTCCTTCAAACTTGATACCCCGAGTGAAGATGGGAGACTGAGGATCCATGGTTATATCAGATGAAATAGCTAGGGAAAAGTGTTCTTCTACCAAATGGCAAGGAGGGAGGAAAGAAGATCGATGACAATGGTATTTCCAGGGAATCTCGTCTATTGACATGAATTCCATAATGGATTCATCTATAGGAAGTGTATGTGAAAGATAATCTAGAGATGGGGGGGGTTTGTGCCAGTATGGCATGTGATAATGGCCTAAGGCCACCAACAAATGGTCATTGATGGAGGGGTCACTGGTGGCTTAGATTGCATTGTAAACTTATTCAAAAGGGGAAAAGGATGTTGATTCATGAGCAATTGCTTTTTCTTTGTCTATATGAGAGGTAGAAATCATATTAATAGATGTAGTTTGTGAAGCAGGAGGAGGATTTGATAAGTGAAAGACTCCCATTAATGAAGAGTCTTTGATAAGGCCTACTCCAATGTCCTTATACTGTGGGGTATTCAGGAGCAGAACACTATTTTCGTCATTTGTAATGGCACTAGGCGTGATGAAATCTAACTGATCAATGGTGACAATCTTTCCCTAGAATGGGAACTAGACGATCCAAAAAATGGTTGACGCTACAACTTGCATAGCATAAAACCAGTTACGACCTGGGAGTAAGTTGTAATCCAAAGGAGTGTTGAAAACTTCAATGTGACTGGAGATTGAATTGTCCCCCAGTTCAACATGGATGGCAAGTAGTAATCCATAGGGTTGAAATCCGTGACAATCAAAATCCTTGAGGGTGGTAGGTGAATGGTAGAATTCCAGAGAACCAATGGCTCTCCAACAAGATAAAGTCATGACTAATGTCGAGGCATCCTCGTCCAAAATGGTACGATGGATAGTATTTCTAAAAAATTTGGTAGCTATCTAAAAAGCTAATTGATGTGAGAGTCTTGTCTTAAAATCACCTAGTTTGAAAGTGACGATGTTACTATTTTCAATATCCATGGCTCCAAGAGCAGTAAGCAAGTTTTTTTGTTGGGTATGGCATGTTTGAAGTACCTCTAAGCTGACATAGCGCAAGGTGCTTGAGACAAATCTTCGACAATATTATAATATTGGGTGGCATGAGCGTTAGAATCGATTATGTACTTACGTAGAGTTCGCTTCGGTGGGCGAAAAATTGCTTCTAGAATAGGTTCTTCAATGTAAAGACTGTTACTAAAAGGATGTGTGGAAGCTGAAGGTTTTTTAGATTGAACTTCATCGGATTTCTTTTCTAGAGGAGGGTCATAACTATGTGATATTGTGTTTAAGTTAACCATTTCGCTAGACATCATTCTAACTTCATCAGTAGATGAAGATGACCCATGTAAGGATTGATGATCAATTAATTGCTGTTGGGTGGGGAAAGGATCTTTATTAACTACAGGGGTGGGTGAAGTTTTCAAAAATTTACCAACTTCCTCACGAGGAGGACATTCCCTAGTGAAATGATCCCCCCCACATATTAAACAAGGATATTTAACCTTTCTTTTATTCTTTGAATCAACATCTGAATTTTGGGGTTTATTACCTTCCTATTGGTTATTAGGTTTTTTAGATTTATTTTTCCCTTTTTTCTTTCCACTGGAAGATTCAATAGTTTGAATTGCATTTACTTCAGCAGAAACAACAGGAGAGGGTGCAATTTTGGATGGTGGACTTGTTGGTGAGGCAGTTTGATTTTTATTTTTATAATATTTTTCTATCGTTTGTATCTAACCTGAACCAAGTATGCCATCAGCGGGTGGTTCAGTTGCGAGTATTGATGGATCAATTGTGGGACGAGGAGTATGAGGGATCAAATCACACAAAGTGCCTGATTGAGAATAAACCAAATCAAGGTATTGAGCGCAGCTAATAGCCTGCTCCTCGGTAATAGTGCCTCCCATGGTGACATCTCTAGCAATGGGTGGAAGTAAGGACTTTGTAAACCAAACATCTAGTAATTGATTAGGAATGGGTGCTTGGATTAACCTGCATCTTCTTCTCCATTCATGGATATGATTAGGGATGTGGGTTGATGTGGTATGTCGAAGCGATGTCAATAGGTCTGTACCTGTTTTGTACTAGATGGGTAATTGAAAGTGTGTTAAGAAAGCCATAGCTAGAGCATTAAAATCCCAAAAAGAGTGGTGTGGTAACTCTATATGCCATTTGGTAGCAATTCCTGTGAGAGTTATTTGGAATAGTCGAAGACGAATTGAACTATCCATCAAATAATTGGATGAACACCATAGATGAAAAGTCATCATATGGTTATTAGGATCTTCACCACGTTTACCATCAAATTTAGGTATATCAGAAGGTAATTTAACTGGAATAGTAGGCCAAGAGGGGTCATGATGGATTGGGTCATTGATCAATCTAGAAAAATATGGAAAATATAAGGTTTCCAAAAATGGAAATTGTTGATTGGGTTGCAGGCACTGGTAGTACTGATATGGCATTTGCTGACCAGTAGGACCGTAAGCAGATTCATAAATAGGTATGGATGATGACCCTAAGGCTTGTTGAGTAGGTTGTTGGTTATTCGAATGTCCCCCAGATGAAGGATTCTTCAAAGGAGGAGGTCCTCCACGAGGTGGTCCTCCTGATCCTCCAGATCCATCGGGTCCTCCAGGTCCACCAGGGGGTGGTCCACCAGATCCACCAGGTCCTCCGGGTCCAACTGGTGGTGGTCCACCAAATCCATTGAATCCACCAGGTCCACCAGATCCACCAGGTGGTGGTCCACCTGATCCACCAGGTCCACTAGGTCCTCTAGGTCCTCCAGGTTCTCTAGGAGGTCCTCTAGGTGGAGGTCCATATCCTCCAGCAGAAGGGACATAATCTCCTCCATAAGATGGGACATTGGACCAATTGGGTTGTCCCCAAGGTACAAAGGCATTTCCAGGGTAGGGAACTCTGGGATAGGTTCCCCCTGGGGGAATAGGTTGATAAGCTGATTGGTTCTTGGGGTATGTGTATCCCCAAGAAACTGGAGTAATGGTAGGTGGGACCCATGAGGGCCCTCCCTAAATGGAAGGAGGAACAACCATAGTGCAACTAGGAGGGTGTGGTTTGCTATTGATGGCCAAGTAGGTACATTTTTCCCCATGCTAAAAATAGTCCCTCTAGTAGGAAATGGAGTTTGAATTGGTAGTTTCCCCCTAGGTGCTAAATATTTTAGAGAGTTTGGATTAGATGGGGAATTCTGACTGGGAGAGGGTTTCTGAATTGGATTGTGACCAAGAGATGGGGTGGAAATTGGGTTCTGTGTAACCAAGTTTTGAATTGGTAATTCCTGAAGTTGAGCTACATGTGGGGATGAAAGGGCATGATATCCAGGTGGGGTAGTTCATGAATGGTTGAGATGAGGAAAATTACCTCTCTTTTTAAGTTCTTCAGCTTGTGCGCAATTCCTATGCATATGCTCAAAATATTCTCAAGAAAACTCTTTGTTTGACAAAGTATTTTGAAATCTCGTTATCACAAGAGAAAGTATATCAAGTTCTGATTCAGTGGTAGCTATTTCATATCCAACAATATTTTGTCCCAGGGATGTTTTCCAAAAATGATCATTTTGGCCATATTTTTCCCCTGTAGTTTCATCAGGAGGATGATTTCCAATCCAGTTGGATGAACTAGGTTGAGCCTCCATTGGAAACTGAAAAGATGTGTTAGGCTCAGGAGTCAGCTGTACCAAAGGGTTGTCATAAACCTAGAACTCTTCTCTAGGTTCAGTAGCTGGAGTGGTTTCCATATGAGCTTCAGCTGAAGCTAGCCGGTCCATGGTTATCCCTTCTTGTCCTTCCATGGCTGGAGGAGAGTCAAGAGGTAAACCCTACAACCTATGGGATTGACACTGCGCAAGTTGCTCAGCCATGGTGGTGGATGAAAGTATTCTAATCTAGGTCAAGAAAGGAGGAAAAATCACACAAAAAACCTACACATAGCTAAAGGTTACAAGAAGTCTTAAGTGATAGGATGGGTTTAGAGTAGTCGGTCTCTCACCAGGATTGTATAGAAGGTGTAACTCATGATATACCTCAAGGGAACATGCGTATTAATCTCCCTGAATGTTTTTTTCAGTGTATTTCTCCAAATAAGATGGCCAAAGTTTTTTTCTTGGTTGGATAAGGAATCCTTGTGGGGTCTCCTGATATACATAAGGTACATGGGAGCTCAAATCGGTAGTAGTGTTGTCTAATAAACAACCATTCACAAGGAGACTTTCGATATACAATCGAGTACGTGAATTACCTTTCTATATACCTCAATGTTACGTGAAAGGCCGTTCAATATACCAACGATACGTGGAAGAACTGCACGAGTCCCGGGTTGTAGTGCAGACAAATTAACGACAGCTCCTACGTTTTACGATGCCCGACCATGTCACTAACCTATCACTCAAATTTATATACAATTTTTAGACCTAAAGCTATCGTTACTTTTATCTGAATGATTAGGTGAATGTTTGTGAGGTGTTGTCTCCAATAATGCAATTAAATCTATATGCAAAAACACTTCTTTGACTTCTATGAGACCTAATTAGGGTAAGGAAGATACCTTTTCTTTTCTTTTAAAAACACACCAAAAAATGCCACTTTCAGCATTCATAACAGGATCTTTAATCAAGAGATGCAAAAGAGAATCCTTTCAAACACAAATATTTTTCAAACAAGCACTAAGAAAGTCTTTGAAATGCAAAAAGGAAAACTGAGCCTCTAACATGCATGCACAATTAATTTTTGCTACAATGTCAAAAAGACCTATTCTTCTAAATCACTCATGCAAGTGAAAATGAAATTTTTTTAAGCATAACCAAGAGGAAACTAACACGACTCTTTTTGTAGTTTTCTAGAAAATATGAGGCACACAAAGCAGTTAAAAAAAAACTAATCTTCTAGAAAGAGGCTATAGGTTTTCTTTTGAAAAGAGGATTTTTCAGATACTTCACTAAAAACAAAAACTGAACTAGTTTCCACTTTCATTTATGACAATGAAGAAGATAATTTTTTTGGATCGGAGCTCAAACAGAGAATCAGACTCACAAAAACTAGTAAATCAAATAGCAAGCAAACAAGCAAACCACACTAAAAAATATTCAGAGAACAAGACAGTTTAAAATTTTGAAAGGAAAATTTCTTAAACAGGAAGTTTTGGAGCCATACTGCGGTGCATTGAAGAACACTGCACCAGAGCATCGTAGGCTAAAATGGTGCTTTTATCCTTCTGCACATCGGCGTCGTTGGTGCTCTGTCCCTTGAAGAAGAAAGTGTTGTTAGTGTGCTAGATAGAAAGGGAAAAGATGCCCTGGAAGGGGTCGATGCTCTGTCAGCCAAAGAGAAAGGTGTCACTCAAACAATGGACTGAAAGGCTAAAAGCCTGTAGGAGAAACTAGAAAAGACTAAGCTAGACTAAAAAGTGTAAAACTATTCTGAAAAGAGGAAAAAAAATCAGAAACATAAGATAGATGGCTTACCTTGTTAACTAAAATAACTAAAAGGAGAGAGAATAACCTTCATAGATGGAATGGTTACCGAAGTTTGTAGATTTGACTGGATCTGCACCAGATCTGATTGGATCTTCCCCAGATCTGACCGAATTAATATTTCCCAGTGGATTCACCAATTTTGTTATCAGGAATTCTCAATCAGTGTGGACAGTGCTTGTTCCTCTGCAATGTAAATCACAAATACAGAACAAAAAGACACAGCAACATATCCTTTCCTTGAATAATCAAATTAACTAACATGAAATACAATATACCTCAACATTGGATCTCTTTGTCTTCTCTCCAAAAAGTCCTTGCAATGGTTCAGTACCTGTAAAATAGATCACAAGACAAACAATCAGGATGAGAGCATCATGATAAATTGACTATTCATATCAGTGATCAAGGAATCCGATAATATCTAATTACAATCAATACAATCAAATATAGGAAAGGGAATTGTGTTTGTATTAATTATGGATGAGAAAGAAGTACAACAAAAAATACTTGATGTCGATGGCTTTGATCTCAACAAGAACGTCTACAATCCTCTATAGCTATGAAGATCTCTCCAACTATAAGCTAACTCTACTTTGCCTCTGATTCAGACTTCAAACTAATAGCATAAGGATGCTTTTCCTAGCCTCCTCCACTCTCCTCATGAAGACTTCATTTATAGGCACAGAACCCACGATATGACTTATCAAATGGATAGAACAAGATCCCTATAGGTAAGGGAAGTTAATTCCACTTCTCCCAAGCATTTAGGAACTAAATCCATGAAGGCTTCCACATGGAAGCTTCTAGAAACTTTTTTTTTTTCATTTTTTGACCATCGGCTCTCCTAGCAAAAATGACAAAGGAGTCGACCTAGGGTTTTTGACAAAGAAATGAGAAAATGATGCTTATGGGTCAACTGTGACAGGAATTGCTGAAATTCTATGTAAAAAACATGAAGGCACCGTCCCTTCTAGGTATGGGAAAAAGATGACCAAGGTGACTCAAGCCAGGATTTCTGGGAGGTTCAAAGGCAATGTGAAATTCACATGAAGGATAATAAGCAATGTGGGATCTCTAGGTGCAACAATAGTTCATATTTCCAACTTCCCACTTTAGATAGTGGTCAGTACAATAGTATGGGTTGTAGGATCTTCATCATTACATATTGCAAGTCGGACACAAATGAGGGCGGTAGTGGAGTGTTTACAGGGGACTGTGTTTGATTTCTGCTCGGACATAATCCCGATCATGAAGAAACAAATCGCTGATTGTAAGAGAGGATGCCACAAGAAATTTAGGTATTTGATTATATTACTAGAATTATTCTTTGAGAGAGTTCCCATTATCATCCCTGTGGTACCACTTCCATCTTTCTCTCCTCACCAACCTATGTTGACCAGGTGGGGAGAAGTCTTCCTTCGCCAAGGAGGTGAAGGATTAGTCTAGAGTGTATATGATGATGACTTCTATGTATGGTGGGGATGGAAGTTACTAGCACTTGAGCAGTTTCCTTATGCAGGTTTATACTTTCAAGGAGACAATGATATCATCCTCCCTCCAAGAGGAAAGTGGGGAGAGCTAGGTATTTTTCTTTTTATGTTTTTTTTAAATTTTTATGAATTTTGTCATAAAATTATATACATATGTGTAAGAGTCTTTAATCCATTTTCATGTTTAAAATGCAAATGTTGGATCTATCCACCCTGATGAGAATCCTAGGATGTATGTATGGCTTGTGGTAGGTGATTACCAAGGTTTGATGAGGGTAATCGAGGGAAAGCTTCCCACGATGACCCAAGGAGTTACAATTATACAGATTGAGCAAATTCCTGCTATCATGCAAGAATTTGTTATAGGGATTCCACCTACCTAGATACTCCTCATGAGGAGGGTAACCAAGGTTGTTCTAGTGTACATAGAAGCCGAAAAGGCTGCTACAATTCAAGAAGCTGATTATGCTGGTGATGTTGGTGATGCGGGTGATCAGGATTAGATCATAGGAATTTTATGGATTGCGATCCAAATTTTTGTATATTTTGTAAATTTTCATAGTTGTGCCTGGATCTTAGGATTAAAATTTGACCTATCTATGGACATATTTTTACATATATATATATATATANTAATGTATTTTCATTACATGGAATGTGATTAAATTAAATATAATCAAAATTTCTTTCAAGTAATCTAACCTACAAAATTTGACGTAACAAGGTAGGGTTTCACACTTGATAAGCTCCATTGAGTTGGGAAACCACTAGTTGAGAGCCAAGTATCAATTCCAACTGGGTGATACCATGTGACAAGGCATCCCATAATAACTCAATAACAGCCTTGTACTCAACCACATTATTGGTAGTAGGACCTAGACCAGTGCCTCCATAGGAAACTAGATGTCCTGAGGGTGACTAGACAACCCATGCAGATGAAGCCAGGTTACAAGTATGAAAAATAGTGCCATCCACAAGACCTACAAACCACTCAGCTCACATCTGTAACAATCATGAGATGATATATGAACACTAACCAACTAACTATTGTACATAAAATTACATACAAGAAAAATACAAGAAAAAACACTAGGCCTAGGCATAGTACTTCTTCAGGTAGAGCCCATTTCTAGGCTCAGGAATCTCATTTCCATCAAAATGATTTATCTCATATGCCCCTTTTTTCAATACATTTGACACAATGTAGGGTCCTAACCACATGGACTTGAAATTTCCTGCCCCCAGAGGTTCTTTTTCCTGATCCCAAAGCAAGACAAGCTCCCCCTTAGAGAAAATTCTAGGCTTGATTGATTTATCATATTGGGTTTTAACCCTATTCTTATGAGCTTTGTTTTTCATTAATGCATCTTTGCATCATTCATCTAGATGTTCCAAATGTAGCAAACATTCTTCTAATTTAGTTGTGTCTAGGAGTACATGAATAGCAATTTTAAGCAATGGAATTTCACACTCAAACGGAGTGACTACTTCCACCCCGTGAACAAGTTGGAAAGGTGAAAGCCCCATGGCAGTTTTGACATTGGTGTTGATGTATTTGTAACTTGAGAATGTATTCATCCATATATCTTATGTATTGTACCCTGATGTTTATTCTGGGAAGTGTCTGTAATGTTTTTGAGTCATGTCATGCCCCGATGTTCTTATCAGGAGATTCAATAATATAAATAAGTCATGTAAATTCATTATGGGTAACCCTCCTATTGATCAAGGGTTAAATTCCCCACAGTTATGGGGCACTAGGGTTATTAGACTATCCTAGAGAAGTCGGCCCTAGGTGAGTTACTATAAGTTGAGGCAATATTCCCCACCATTGTGTTAAGGATAACCCTCCTTGTTTATCGGAGGGGAAAAGTCCCCACAGTTGAGGGGCACTAGGGTTATTAGAGTCTCCTAGAGATGTCAGCCCTGGTAAGTATTTTTTAAGTGAGGGAGACATGTTGGAGTGGAATTAAAGTGAACGAAAGAATATAAATAGAGAGCGAGACTCTCTATTTATAACACACAATCACACTCACTCACTGGGGCGCATGAGTGAGAGAAGAAGTTGTTGGGACAAGAGAGAGAAAAACTACTGCTGTCGAGAGATCATCTTTATGTTTTTGGGTTTAATTTTTGGTGCTGATTCTATCTCTGAGGAATTTTTGGGGTTTTATCCTTTATGGTTTCCCCGAGAAAAATTCTTTGTGTCTCTTGTTTCTTGTGTGTATTGCTGTGGATGTTATTCTCTCAGTTAAATCTCCTAAGATAATGATAACTTGAATGATAAAAATATAACATGGTATCAGAGCGAACCTAAGAAGAAGACATTGTGTAGTTGTGAAAGCTATGGAATCTTAGTTTTTTGGTCTCTCTCCTCAATCCATCAACAAAAGGATGCTAGGCTGACTTTCCATTGAAGGGTGCCTCTTTTTGTCGAAGCAGAATTTGATTCTGGGCATTTTCAGTTTTTGGTGCGGGAAATTAGGGATTTTTATAGAAGATGAATTTTTGAGTGAGCCCAGAATAGGATTTATCTCCTCATCAAATCTAATTTTAGAGACCTGGGTCGAAATTTTTGGTTGGGTGTAACTCCAGGAAATTCAAACCCTAGTTTGACCCTGAGATGGAAAAACCCTAAATACTAAACCTGATAAGTTTTGGTAAATTTGCTATATATCGGGATTGGAGAAGGATCAAGATCTGAAACTTTCATAGGAAAAATATAAAATACGTATGTACACCCTGTCCAAGTTTTAGCCTCATATTCGTTATGTTCTAGGAGATATGATTCCTCCAAGTTAGGGTTCCAACCTCTTCCAGGATTCATCCCTAAACAGGACACCTGGGGAGAATTGCTATATCTTTGGATACCAATGTCCAAATTAAATTTATCAAGATGTTATAGAAATTACATGGACTTCAATTTTTGTAGTAGAAGTTTCAGACCCAAAAGATGAAACAGTGACACGTGGCAGTCCGTACAACATCGCTATGTTGAATAGTCTTGAAACAGGTCACCTCGGGAAAAGGATAATTAGTGACAATTGGTGAAACCAATTCTGATGAAAACTATGGTGTTGAAACAGATACAAACAAGGCTACCTTAGTGCAAATTTTCAGACATAGAGGAGCATTAATTTCAGAGATACTATAGAAACAATATCAAGAATTTCTGTAGAAGAAATTGGAAAACTAGGGCTTCCTGTTTCGGCAACTTCCCTCCATCGTTTTCAGAAAAGGAGTACATTGGATAGCTCACCTTGAAAAGGTATATCTTTCTATCCAATTATTTATTAAAGATTCCAAGTTTTGAAAATTAGGTTTTCTCCGCCAAACCCTAGATCAGCCATCTCCAGAACCAAGACAGACACCTCAAATCGGTAAGATCTAATCTTTTGTTATTTTCATTTGAGGTTCTCATTTCAAAGTGATATATGACATCATCTTAATGATAATCTTGGTGAATTTGACAACTTACAAGCATGGAAGTATAGGATCTCACTATTTCTTGAAGGAAATGAATTGGACACCTACATAAGTAGAGAGGTTCCAGTTCTAGAGGGAGATGAGGCTAAAGCCTTACTCAAGAAGAACTTGGTTAAGGCCAATAAGATCATTTCTGATTCAATAAAGGATCACCTTATACCACAAGTGTATTTCCTAAAGACACCGAAAGAGATGTTTGATTCCATGACCAAGATATTTTAAGGAAAGAACATAAATCAGAAGATGACCTTAAGAAACCAGTTGAAGAATGTGAATATCCAGAATGTAGAGACCATATAATCATACTTTACACGGGTCTCTAAAATCAAAGAAAAACTTGAAGTGGTAGAAGAAGAAGTGGAGAATGTAGAAGTTGTGATAACCACATTGAATGGCCTCCCATGATCATGGGATTCATTCATTCGAGGAATGTGTGCCAGAAGGAAGTGAATACTTTCAACAGACTCTGGGAAGAAGAAAAGGATCGACTCATAATAAGAGAAGAGAATATGGGAGCAACTGAAGATCAAGCTCTCACCATCCAAAGAAGATCCCTCAAGCAATGACGAATACGAAGAACTCAACTATTGAATAACCTCTTATCCATCTTAGCATTTGGATAAGAAATGATGCTATTATGAATGAAGAAGATGATGAAGCTGAAGGATCAACCAGGGGTCTACCCACAAAACAAATAAAGATAAGTATTCAATTGCCATTTCATGATATTGTTTTGTTATGCATTTGTTTATATTTGGTTAATGTATTATGCATGATAGAATGTTTGCATTATGTTAGATGGAATATTTCACCTCCTGTGGAAAGCAAGGTGTTCCACTGGTCTGAATGGTTCAGATCTAGAACAAATAGAGGATAGAGGTTGAAGACTCTCCCTAGACGCCGTATATATCTAGAATACAACGCTTTAATAGTCACCCTGTGTACCTGCAATCAGCTAGACACAAAACAGATTCAAAGAAACCCGAACATGATCTACTAATTTATGCTAGTGACTAAGGAATATAACAACATATATATGAAATCAAACATCAACAATATATTTTGGACAGAAATCAACTTGCATTAAATAAATATGAAGAAGTTTACAACCAAGCCTTAGTGTTGACATGCATGTCCATGAAACCAAGCATTCTCATCTCCATAAGCTCCGACTCTAGCTCTCTCTATGCTCTCCAATGATATGGACCAAGTGATCAATTGAATAGCATAATAATGCCTTCAGAGTTATCCCCCTCAACCATGGCCATAAGCTTGTATTTATAAGGCTAGATGGATAGGTTAGGTTGAGAGATTTGTGGGTGAGGTGGCCTCCAAGATCCTAGAATGGGGGATCTCAATCTCAACAGACCCATAACAGTAGGGATAAGGGATATCTCAAGGTTTATCATCTAGAAGCTTCAAGAAGCTTCTCTTTTTCCCTTTTTACCCAGGGTACCGCGTTTCTCCTTCAATGACGGAGCGGTTCTGGTAATAACCACTTATGGACCAAGGGCCATAAGCGGTGGCACCACTTGTGGGCAATAGAGTATGGGAAGTGCGAACAAGGCTACTGCGTATGAATAAACGGTCAAGCACAGTGCTGGGACTTTGTATGAAAAGATTGACAAATGATATGGGTTTCCACTCCAGAAGCAGGGATTTAGGGCAAGTAGGTATGTCAAATGTCTTATCACATGATGGTGACAGGATTTTGGTATAAAAGGATGCCCCCCAAAGCATGAGTCTTAGAGGGATACGATAAATGAGAGCTTTGAGAGAACAAGTCATTGCCACGAGGCGAAAATGTCAGCTCGATCGGAGCAAGTTGACAAGTAGGCATCTGTGGTACATCATTATGTTGACTCATAGATACAAGTAACCAAAATCATGGTTGTAGACCAATACAAGGTAGATACATGAGAGGAATAAACAAGCATGTGTGACTAGAATACAACGTAGATCCATGTGATAGAGGACTCAAAATTGGACATAGCTACCAGAAATACAAGGTATATCTATGTCATATAGACGTAAATTTGAGCATAGCCATGACCATACAAATGTGGATCCATACTAGATATACAAAACTCCATCGCAACCTGGGGAAAAGCAATGAGCGCTTTAAACAAATACCTAGGGTCTTCGTCTCGTCTTCCACAAAGTACGATTCTATCCATGTGATTACAATGATTTGAAGTCAAACATGGTAGAAACCACTTGATTACCGGCCAATTATGTGAACCGTTAACAAGTGCGCGGGAGATCACCATTAATGTCAATGATTCCCAAGGTACTATAGTACAATATACTAAGTGTGAAAATATTTCCTGATGTTGAACACTCAGTCGATTCTATCGATCAAAGCTAAATGATGTGAACCTATGTCGAGAGCGAGAGAATCTGTCATTAAGGCATACAGGTCTCAAGGTACCAAACATTGTTTCTAATACTATTTATCAGATGATTAGCTGATGTTGACGAGAAAAGTATCGTCGAAGGAGGGCCATGATGAGTCCCACATCGACGACACGAAAATCGGAACATAGTTCTGGAATGATGTGCATGTAGTAACCATACATCATAAACTGAGAGGAAATTGATTACAACCCAGTAATGGGTGAATCCCTTTCTCCCTTTCTCCCTTTCTCTAAACAACCCCTCACCATCAATGCCAATGATCAAAGAAACCATGATGTGCAAGAAAGGTTATATCTATGTTTTCATTCCTCTAGCATGCCTTTGCTCTCTAATTTGTCCTCCTCCTTTCACCTCACATGCCTTTTTTTTATAGCATTGGTATTTTTGTTCCCAAACACTAACCATGAATGTGAGATTAGTATTTTTGAAGCTTTTTTATTATTTCCTTCAAAAAACCCACTTTCCTTAGTTTTTGAGCATTTTACTTGAATTTCTAGGTTTTTAGGACAATTAATACATATGACATGTATTCTTTCTACTCCAGGAGTTGTGGTGACTATGTTTTGATCCTTAAGTAGTATTGGTATTAAATTATTTTAGAGAAACCTTTGTCTTTGCATACTTCTTCCTTTGTGGAAGCACTGGTCCGATGAGAGATCAAAGCTCTCAATTTGTTCCATTTTCTAGTCTTCATGTTGTGGGTGAAAAGAAGATATGTTTTCAGACCATCATCTTTGAGGGTGTTAATTTTATTGTTAACATACACACTTTCATTTATTTTTTTCTTATGTCATATGGTCCAAACCTTGGTTATGTTGATCTAGCAAGGTATTTGTGTGTTTTGGACTCATTAATGCACTCAAGCACCTTCATTTTACCATTCTGGAGACATGTGTGCCCTCAGTTATGAAATTTGAGTCCTTGGTTTTCTCTACATCCCTTAAAACATGGAAACTAGTTGACTAGAGGTGCCCATGCATGGTATTTGGGTATTTTTAGCTTTGTTGGACCTTTTATTGCTGCCTTGAGCCACTCGCACTCACCCATTCACTCAACAATGTCTATTCTAGCCTCATTTATGTCCTATCATGCTTCAACCATGTTCATGCATCCATTTGTGACCGTTTGAGGTGGTTTGGGAGCTCATTGAACCACCTAGGGGGGTTTGAGGTCCAATCCAAGCCTACCACATGTATGCATCCAATTGGCCTACAAAGGATAATGATTTTCTTCTATTGTATTATAAACATGTTCTAGACATATTTACATGTTGGAAAGTGATAATAAACTCTATTATTGGCACCATTTCTATGTGTTAATTTCACTCTTTTCATTGTTTTTCTGCATAATTTGTGAACACCTTGAGTTGTGAGGATTCCTTTAGATCCTAGATCTTGATGTGAATCATATTTTCATAGTGATTAAAATCAAAAATTAAATGGAAATAAATAACATGACCATGATGATGGATGGCATTTGTGATGGGTATGTCAGAATTTAAATGGCATTTCAAAAGAGTTCTAATTAAGATTATATATATGGGAACAAGGAATGATGACATTGAGATATACATCATGAACAATTATGGAAATGAGGATGACGTTGAATGTTATGTGGGTAGATGAATCATCCTTGAGTCTTGAAACCTGCCCTACTACCAATGCATGAACCTATTCTAAGCATGTCAAATTTCAATGGATACATGCATAGTTTGAATAAATTTCAATGTTGGCCCCATTCACTAGTCAATGTGTGGGGTTAAAATGATGAATTAATTCTTATTATTCTATTTATTGAATAATTTGTGTTCAACTTTCATAAAAAGAGATGGTTGTACCTTATATCTCTCTACATAATATTTGCAATCAGCCTTATGTTGCACATATTTGACGATAGCGAAAATGATGAAAATGCACATATTTGAAATTCCCTTATTTATAGAAACTTCCAATGAATAGTTTATAGGAACGATGAACATGTTCATAGAAACTTCATCTCAATACAATGGAAATGATAATGAAAAATATTATGATGGTATAGGTGATGACCATGATCTTGTAAGTATGTGATGTGCCACTTGGAGTGTACAAGGATGATGATCGTGATGAAAATGACAGAGATGATGGAAATAAATAATATGACCATGATGGTGGATGACATTCATGATGGGTATGTCAGAATTTCCATGACATTTCAAGATAGTTCTGATGAATATTATATATATGGGAACAACGAATCATGACAATGAGATGTACATGATCAACATTGATAGAAATGAGGACGACGTCGAATATTATGTGGAAACATGAGTCATACTTGAGTCTATGAAACCCTCCCATATAGTTAAGGCATGTTCCTAGTCTAATCTTATCAAATTTCAGTGCATATAGGAACAGTTTGAATAAATTTCAATGTTTCTCTTGCTCAATGCTCATTCTGTAGGGTCAATGGATGACATTGGTGATGGGTATGTAAAACATTCCATCACATTTCGAGAGAGTCTTGATCAATATTCTATATGGGAATGATGAATGATGATGATGATAACAAATACGATGATTGTGTAAATTTAAATGAGCTTCTCTTGGTTTTGAGAATATTTTTTCTCTATTGAACAAGGCCAACCATGTGAAGGTGGAATCTCTTATGGCCCTTGCTCCCCAACCCCCAACCCCATCACATCACACTTAATTCCCCAAAACCCAATTTGACATAATAAAGAACATGAAACATACAACATAGAAAATGGATTAAAACTTAAAAACACATAGTTAATCCATATAAGTAAATTATTTAAACAGAATAAATCATATAAAATATATAATTTCATGCCACATACATTTAAAATTTTCAATATCATTAATATTGTTCTTCATCCAACTGAACATTTGTATCATCTAGTTTAGAATCGATGATGAAAGGATTAGCCATATCAACATTGTCATCAATGTCAGTCTTTTATCATATCATCATCATCATCATCATCATAAAAAACATTATCTCATACATTTGGTTCTCCTTCTTCAAGTTCTTCATCTAACACATCTACATTCCTCTCCTTTGCATCATCTTCTTCTCCAATGTTAACTTCTTCCTCTGCATGACACTTTACAAGCCTTCCTCTTGTATCATATCTAACAACATACGACCAACCCACTTTACCTAGAACCTTTAAGTTAAATACCTATTCATAATGGCTTGGAAGAGCATAGGGATATGTTCCTGGCCCAACCATCCTTGTATTAACCATGGTAAATCCTTTATCATGTTGAATAACAATTATCTCAAAATCACATTCATTGATTCATAACATGTACCATTTGATGTCAAATAGAACTAATTTGAAGGATTTAAATTCATATTCAAGTATATCATCCAAATACCCATAGTATATATTTTATACACTTCTAGATGTTTGTCACTGTTGGGCAATAGGGCAGACCCGAGTTTAATCCTTTAGTGTCGCACCAACAAAAGACCCACAGTGTTGGCCCTTTCGGCAACAACCTATGCGCAGGTTGCAGTCTCACCCGAAACAGCTATGGGGTGCCGCAGAATCAGGTTTCTGCAAGCAGAGAGGGGGATTACTATACCTTAGCCTTTAATAACCTTATTACTCAATAATTATAAAGCTTTACCATTCATTCACATACAACTTCGCAGATAAATAAACAGTCGTGACTTGCTCAACCCACTACAGGGAATTCACAGTGAAGCTAAATATTAGCAGTGATCTAACTTATCAGATGTATACAGTTATTAATGCATAAAAGACAACAGAAACAGAAACAACACAAGAAACCACAACACCGGGGATAACGTGGTTCACCCCCAGTGTAGGGGCTACGTCCACAAACTGAATTCTATTCAACTTGCTACAAAACCACAGTTTGATCTGCGCACTCAGCTGCAGATCCCTTCAGTCCTTAAAAAGCCACGCACACAGCAGCAGGCCCCTGCGCACACAACTGCAGGTCTTTCCTCAATCTTCTTTACAAAAACCCTCTGCGCACACAGCTGCAGAGGTCGTCCATGCACACAGCTGGGACTTAACCTTTCCTTACAAAATCAACCTTAGCTTCGCCTTAATCTTTCTTACATCATAAAACCTAACCTTTCTTCTTTACACAAGTGCTTATTTATCCTGCGCATTTTTACAAAACCATGGTCTTAAACCATGGGCACCCTAAACCCTAAACCTTGGACTTAAACCATGGGTTTATTATAGAAGACTTTGACTCAACCCCAACACCCCTAAGACTATTTTGATTCCACACTTGCGGAGTTATCCATCTTAAGGTTCGTTAGGGTGCGCGTCCCAACCGGCCCCTAAGACTCACCAGTGGCCCGTCCCGGGACACTCTTCAGTTTCTCTGGTGGCATAATTCCACTGACGAAGCATAGTGTACTGCTTGCTGAAGCTCTCCATGCTGCTTCCGGCTGCCTACTTCTGTCCTTTGTAGAAGTTTTGCTGATGAAAGCCGTCGCGATCCACCTGCAACACCATCCTTCACTCCAATTGCCGATGCCTGACCATCCACAACTTTGGGGTCCCCTGGGATTGCGTGTCACACTGCAGAAGGAATATAGCTGCCATGGTTCTGCTACGCCGAAATATTGCATGGCAGGATTCCCCAGAGTCTTTCTGCAAGGCCTCATGCCCTTTGTTGCTCTACCTTAGAGCAAACTCCTGTCCGTCTTTGCAAATTTAGAGCAAACTCCTGCCTATCGATGTACTTAGCCAAGTAGGGTTGTACTGGCGGAGTACTCAAAAGGTGCTGCAGACCTCTGTCCCTTACTTCTCGTACTAGCTCCTGAACTTTACAGTCGTTCGACATGGTTCGGGCTGAATATCTCACAGATGTGCTTAAGACAGAAAACACAGGTCGAGATGGCTTCTTATAGAATCCTGAGGTGGAATTTGTCATCATGGTGCAGTAGTGACGCCAAATCTGATGAAGTTTCGGAAATCTTCTCCACACAGCGCCGAATTTTCCCAAAATCTCATTATGACAAGTAATGAGAGCAGCTCTCGTGCCAGCGTCGCCGAATGTAGTATGTCCCATCCGTCACATTTTGGGCTGCGACACACCTTGACAACCTTCGACTTTGACACAGTCTGACCCTGCGACCTACGACCAACCTGTAGCTTCGCATCCTTTAGACAAAGCAGACTGCGATAATCCATAATGCTACGAGCATCTTCGCTTATTTGCTTGGTGCTACCTCCTATTCTGAGTACCTGGCCTGTCCATGTACTTTTTTAAGTGGCTCCCATTTATCATAGAGGGAAAAAGATCACCATTTAACTTATCTAGCTGGACTGCGCCCCCATCAGTAACTTTCTGTACTACATACGGTCCTTTCCAATGTGTCTTAAACTTTCCTAGGAACTTCATGAATTTGCTGTCATAAAGGAGCACAAGATCACCCTGCTGAAAATGTTTCTTCTTGATGTGTCTGTCATGCCATGCTTTTTCTCGATCTTTCTGCACCTGTTGTTGGAAGCCTGCGACAAATCTATCCTCTTCAAGTTCTAATATCTGTTTCAGTCTCTCTGTGATTATGGCTGGGTCATCCATCTCAGTGAAAGTAGATATCCGGAGGCTGGGAACAATGTATTCCATGGGCATGACAGCTTCTTGCCCATAAACGAGTCGAAAGGGTGTATGGCCTGTCAAATTTTTGCAAGTAGTTCTGTAAGCCCATAGCGCTGCTGGAATTCGAAGATCCCAATCATTCCTGTTAGCGTTACAAACCTTTTTCAAGGCATGCTCAAGGATTTTGTTAAAAGCTTCGACAGTCCCATTTGCTTGTGGGTGATATGCGGTACTCTTTTGATGATACACCTGAAATTCTTCAGTCAATACTTCAATAGTCCTGTTCAGGAAATGTGACCCCTGATCACTCATAAGAACTTTGGGACACCCAAATATAGATAAGATGTTGTCAAAGATGAACTTTGCAGCAGTAGCAGTGCTACAGGTCTTGACAGGTTGAGCTTCGGCCCAACGGGTAAGATAATCAGTTGCTGTAATGATGTATCTGGCTCCTGAATTTTTCATAGGGGGGTTGATAGGACCAACAAAGTCAATGGCCCATTTGTCAAAGGCCTGTAATGTTACTTGCGGAGCTAGGGGCATTTCATCTCTCCTAGATGGTTTACCTGTCCTCTGACAGATGTCGCAACTGTGGCAATATTCTCTTGCATCTTTGTGAAGTGTGGGCCACCATAAACTGGCTGTCAAAATATTATGCCCTGTGGCTTTGCCTGCATAGTGACCTCCTTCTGCACCAGAGTGTGCTTCAGCCAATATTATAGGTTTTTCATGTTCCAAAACACATCTACGCAGTATCTCATCTGGTCCCATTTTATACAGCTGTCCTGCTATTAAAGTGAAGTCCGCGGCTCGAACCACCAACTGCTTCTTCTGCTGTGTGGTCATCTCTGGAGGGGGGGTACCTGTAGACAAATACTGAGCAATATCCTGGAAATAGTCATCAACTATCTGGATAGCAAATAATTGTGCATTGGGGAGGCCTTCATCCAAATTGGTAGGTTCTTCGCCTAACTCGAGCCTCGACAAGTGGTCAGGTCCTAGGTTAAGTCTTCCAGGCTTAACAATGATCTCAAAATCATATTCTTGAAATAGAATTAACCATATGCATATTCTTCCACCTAGCACAGGTTTGTTAACCAAGTACTTCAAAGCAGAGTGGTCAGTAACCATCTTAAAATGAGATCCTAGCAGATAATGTCGAAATTTTTGTAATGCATATACCATAGCAAGACCTTCGCGTTCTGTCGTAGTATAATTTTTCTCTGCTATAGACAACTTTCTGCTAGAAAAAGAGATAGGGTGATCGATATTACCTGCCCCTGGCTGAGCGAGCACAGTACCTAAAGCAATAGAGGATGCATCAACATGCACATGAAACTCCTTGTTCCAGTCAGGGAATACTAGGATAGGGGCAGTGACCATTTTTTTCTTTCAGAATGTCGAGGCTTGCTTGGCATTCTGGTGTCCATTCGAACTTAATATCTTTCTTTAGCTTCCTTTCCATTGGGGCGGTAATCTTGGCATATCCTTGGATAAATTTCCTGTAGTAACCGGTGTGACGAAGCGTTGTGCGAAGTTGTTTGACGGACTTCGGAGGTGGCATGTTCACAATAATAGCGATCTTCGCTGGGTCCATCATCAATCCCTGCTTACATACCACATGACCAAGTAGAATGCCAAAGGGTGCACAGAAAATGCACTTTTTTTAAGTTCAAGGAGATTTGGTGCTGTCTGCATTTGTCCAACATAAGTCTCAAACTAGTTATATGGTCTTTTACTAGCCCAAAAATAGTCCAATCATCAAAGTAAACTTCTAAGAATTTATGTATGTATTCCTTAAATGCAGAGATGACTACTCGAGAAAATATGGCAGGTGCATTCTTCAACCCGAAGGGCATGACAGTATACTGGAAGGATCCCATTTCGGTAGCAAAGGTTGTCTTATGTCAGTCCTCTGGAGCAATTCAGATCTGATGGTAGCCAGAAAAACCATTGGTAAAAGAGTATACTTCTTGACCTCCGACATTGTCGAGCACTTCATCTGTAAAGGGGGTGGGAAAAGGGTCGTGCAGACAGGCATCATTGAGTTTCCTTAGATCGACATAGATTCGGATTTCACCCTTAGTCTTCTTCTCCTGGACAACCATAGGGCTGACCCACTCAGATTCTTCAACAGGTTCGATTATTCCTGCAGCAAGCATCTTATCCAACTCTAGCTTAACCTTTTCCTTGTATTTTGGATTCAATCTATAAGGGCGTTGCTTCACAGGATTCGCATCAGGCTTCAGGGGGATCTTCATTACACCGATATCTCCCAGGATACCTTTCATTTCAGAGAAATTTGTCGGAAAAAGATCTTGGTATTCGTGGAGAAGTTGAGTTACCTTGCTTACCATCTCGTCATCCCAATAGTCGCCAATGGTAGCAAAATTAGGTTGTGCATCGGATCCAATGTTAACTGTGTGCGTCTTCAAGGGCTGCGTCACTTCGGGAACTTCGACTGCCGGTCCATGCACGTCGCAGTATCCTTCTGACTCAGGGATATCAAGACGGCGCGGGTCCTCCTCCTCGTCGACTGTGAAGTTATAACATTCGACTATGAGGGCTTCTTGTGTGGCCCAATCAGGGTGATTTTCTGTCACTTCTTGTTCATTAAATACCTTAGTATGGATGATCCTGATAGCTGCGTCTAGGGCTGGACAGAAATCATTAGTAGAGAAAGTATTGATAAAGCTATGAACAAGACAGTCCCAACTTACAGTATCTTGGCGAATTTCAGCCTCCGCGTACCAGTTCTTCGCTAGTGGTCCCAGTGTGTGCACAAATCTATGTACCCACTCATCCTGAGATACATACTTCCATGCCTCCTAGCATTTGCTTAAGTGGTCCTGGGGGCAAGTTTTTCCATCAAACTTGCTTCGTGCCTTTGCCAACTGGTCTGAGAACCTTAGGCGAAGGAGCTTCTGACATGCTTCCCAGGTAGGGATCTGCTTCTTATGGCTCGTCCACCATCTGATTGCTGTGGCTCTGAATGCCGACTCCAGGGCCTCCATTTTCTGTAGGTCAGGTATCTGATCCGAGAATTGTACAATAAACGGTTCAGGATCTGTCGAACCATCATACACAGGTATAGTTCTGGGTTGTGAGTCGACCCATCTGAGAGACTTGGTAGGGCAGACATTGCTGCCCCTATGGTGCTCAGATAATCGGTGTTGCCAGCTTTCTAATTCATCTTTAGAGTCCGTCATACAGGAGCTACCAGACTCCCACCCTGCGGCCGGAGGATCCTCATAACCTTCTTCCTGCGCAGTGATAGTAGAGATGGGTTCCGCATCATCTTGATCCTCATGTCGGAGTGGTTCTGTGTACCGTTCCCCTTGTGAAGGATCCAAGGGCAGGATGACCCTGAAGTCTTTCCCTTCGAAGACCATATGTCTCTTCTTTAGGTTGATGACTGCAGCATTTGCCATTTCCCATTCAATTCCTAATAGGGCCGGGTAAGGGTTGCTGTCATCAATGATCTCAATTACTTCGAAGTACGCGAAGGTGCTGACTCCGTCAATATCTATTTGGAGATCCAGGAATCTTCCTAAAGGTACAATCTTTTGCTGGTTGGCTAGCCTCAACTGTATAGGGGACCAGGAAAGGGCAGGTTTCCCCATTTGTTCCCAGGTTTGTTTGGTTAAAACATTTACATCGGACCCTAAGTCCAAAATAACATCGGTCATATCATATGCCCCTATTTGAGCATTCAATCGCATTTCCCTGTCGGTCCTGCTAACTCGATGAACAGTTTTGTCCCGACCACAGCTTTGCAGATATTCGCAGGAAGCGATGACGTTCTGCAGCTCATTCAGAGCATCTTGATTTCTTAAAAGTTTGAGGCAACTTTGTAAAAAGGTAGACAATATTCTTACTTTATCCAGCGAAGCTTCGTGGGGCGGCGACTGAGGCTGCGCAGGCGCGCTGGGTGGGCTAGGGCCAGCAAAATCTTTCTTGGCCTCCATGAATGTCTCTTTCTCTCTGATGATATCAAATGCAGGGATTTTCTCAGGAGCCTTACGAACTAGAGCTTCGGCAGGTCGGTTTGGTGTATTCTGGATGTGTGTCGTAACTCCACTTCTTGTAACGACATTGATGGCCGCAGCAGGGCGGGGCTCCACAGAAATCATCTGGAGGTTATGAGTAGGGGTAGTTTGTCGTGCCTGAATCTTAGCTATCAACTGGGGGCACTGCTCAATCACATGATCTACTGCGCGGCAATACCGACACGTCATAGTGGGGTTCCGACAGTCGCGAGCCAAATGCCCATCTTGGTTACAATTGTAACACACGAATTGGCTTTGGCCTCACCCGGCCATGCCACCACGGCCTCCAGAAGTACCTCGTCCAGAGGCACCCCCCTGGTAACCATAACTATCATTACTTGGGCCTTTAGTGTGCACCCGGTAAGCATCATAGGTGCGGCACTCATCCTCATTATGACCTACAGATTTGCAAAAATTACAGTAGGAGTTCTTAGGTCCCTGTCCATACCTTTGCAGCAGGTAACAGTTCTCAGGTCGGTGCTGACCTGTCATTCTGCAGAGCTCACAATAGATAACTTGTGGTGGAAAGGGGTTCGGCGCACCTGTCTGCAAGTACTTGTTTACCAGAGGGCACCGTTCCTTGTCGTGACCTTCGGTCCGACATTGCGTACACCAAACCTCTTCACGATCAGGTTTTCCCTTTTTCATCTAGCGAAGTTCTAGGGCCATCGCGGCTAGCTGCGCTTGGATTTGAGCAATACCAGAGTCATCTCCGACAGGGGTAGTCTCTAGTTTCATTGTGATTTCCAGAGCCTCTTGCTGGTCAGCAACCTTCTGTTGCATGAGTGGAGTTCTGATATGTGGTAACAATGTTGCAATAAACCATTCCTTGTGCTGCGTAGGACTAATGGTAAAGCCGACTTGGTCCAGTAGAACTTTGAATCTCTGATCAAAGTCCCACACTGATTCGCTACGTCGCTGTTGAATCTCCTTGAGTTCAGTGATGCTCTGCAACTCCGATTTAGGCTTCTTAAATTCTTTGATTATGGTCTCCTTGATCTCGCCTAAAGTAGGGCTCTGAGTGCTAGAAAATTTCATGAACCATGTCAGAGCCCGGTCCCGAAAGGAGGTAATGAGCTACGCAGCTCGCACATCCAGATCTATAATTTTCTTCGCGTTCCATACTGCTTCGCAGAGAAACCAGAACTGTTCTGGGTCCTCTGACCCCGTGCCTTTAAAGATGGGGAGTTTAATGTCATCAACAATGTGGGCCATGGAGTTTCTGGGGGGGTTGGGAGGGGGACAGGACATCGATGGGGGGGGATTTACGGGGGCAGACTGGCCTGTGGCCGGAATACTCTGGCCTGGTTGACTCTCAGACTGTGATGGAATTTCAGGGGTAGTGGAGCGGTGTTGCGGGGTGACCGAAGGGTTTTCTTCGGAATCTGACTCTTCAGGGTTTACAGGGGTGGACGCAGTAGCCTGACCTAATGAAGAGGGGTCAAAATCTCTCTTATACCTTTTTCCATTTCGCAGCAACCCACTTTGCTCATCGAAGGGAGTGTCACTTGCAAACATATGTTAGTACGACTAAACTAATAGTCCAATTCAAACAGCAATATACCCTTTTTGGCCAATAGTATTTTAATCCTTAAGCTTAATAAATTCAAAAACTTACCACGGGGCCCTTTGAAGAACTGTTGTTCAGCTTCGCTGAAGGAGCTACTTGCATCAAGGGAAAACTCCATCACAAAGGCTTCCAACGTTCACGTCGTCCAAAAATCAACAGTGCGGGATACCTCGTTGTTCATGTGTTGCACAAGATTGACCCTTGCCGGGGTCCACGCGGGAACCCGTCGAACTTGGAAGTTCGTCCTTCTCTCTGTTAACCTAGACAACCACTGGTGCAACTCTATGTGGATACTACCAAAGAAAATTTCATAAGCATCACAAAAAACATACCTTTGTAAAAAGTCACTTGCACTACACCGCGGATTGGCGTTCTCTTGCTGCGCAAATTTCAAACAGATCTCAGCAAACCAATCACTAATTTCCTTCACAGAGGGCCTCCAGAACATAGCCCTTGAGGTACAATGTAAACCCCACTTGAGCAGGTACTGAGTTCAACCGGCAACGGAACCAATTTGTTGGGCAATAGGGCAGACCCGAGTTTAATCCTTTAGTGTCGCACCAACAAAAGAACCACAGTGTTGGCCCTTTCGGCAACAACCTGTGCACAGGTTGCAGTCTCACCCAAAACAGCTATGGGGTGCCGCAGAATTAGGTTTCTGCAAGCAGAGAGGGGGATTACTGTACCTTAGCCTTTAATAACCTTATTACTCAATAATTATAAAGCTTTACCGTTCATTCACATACAACTTCGCAGATAAATAAACAGTCGTGACTTGCTCAACCCACTATAGGGAATTCACAGCGAAGCTAAATATTAGCAGCGATCTAACTTATCAGATGTATACAGTTATTAATGCATAAAAGACAACAGAAACAGAAACAGCACAAGAAACCACAACACCGGATATAACGTGGTTCACCCCCAGTGTAGGGGCTACGTCCACAAACCGTGTTCTATTCAACTTGCTACAAAACCACAGTTTGATCTGCGCACTCAGCTACAGATCTCTTCAGTCCTTAAAAAGCCGCGCACACAGCAGCAGGCCCCTGCGCACACAGCTGCAGGTCTTTCCTCAATCTTCTTTACAAAAACCCTCTGCGCACACAGCTGCAGAGGTCGTCCACGCACACAGCTGGGACTTAACCTTTCCTTACAAAATCAACCTTAGCTTCACCTTAATATTTCTTACATCATAAAACCTAACCTTTCTTCTTTACACAAGCGCTTATTTATCTTGCGCATTTTTACAAAACCATGGGCACCCCAAACCCTAAACCTTGGACTTAAACCATGGGTTTATTATAGAAGACTTTGACTCAACCCCAACACCCCTAATACTATTTTGAGTCCACACTCACGGAGTTATCCATCTTAAGGTTCGTTAGGGTGCGCGTCCCAACAGTCACTCCTAGAGGAAACATTAGTGACCTGTAAGACTATAGTTATCCCATAATAAGAAATATTCCTCTTTTCATCCAACTTTGAAAGTATCTTTAAAAAAAATTAATATGTTTTCTTTTTTATCTTTCAAACCATATGCCAGATCAATTCCCCTCTGTGTAAGATTGGTATCTTGAAAAACATGAAATCCTTTAACCAATGTATACACCCCTTCCCATGGTAACCTACCATAACATTGTATACATCTTTCAATCCACACTTTTATCCAATCAAGATTGCATGCAATGTATAACTGTAATGCATCCCACTCTTGGACAATTGTATGAAAAAAAATAATTAACCAATAATTAGTTATCATGGTTAAAATTAATAAGTTATGAAATAATAAAAATTAAATAAGTATGGTTTACACGAAAAAAAAAAATCATATGTATTATAAAGCTCCACCATGTAATTACCTTTCACTTTACTCATTCTACCTTTTCTGACATGTGCTCTCCTTCAAATTTCTTGATGGAGTTCACATCCCAAATGTGATTCACTTACATATGTGATGCTAATTTAGGAAGATACTGACTAATATGCACCATATATTGATATACCATATATCCCTCCACCATAGAACACTTGGGGTGTGCTCTTTTTCTAACCAAAGCCTTCAATCATTTTAGGTGCCTCTCCACCATCCACATTGACCTTATCTGTAAAATTCCACACATTTCAATCTCCGCAACTTGGTGTATTAGGTAGTGTTCTTGTGCATTACAAAATATTGAAGGTAGATACTTTTTTATTGCACACATTAGCCAAGGAATTTCTCTCCTCCAATGCTTTATATATTATTTATGGATTTCGTTAGATGACAAAAATCTACAAATGATGCAAGAAAATTATAGGTTTCAACAAAAATATTGTATAAATTACAAATAAAACACATGTCATTAATTTCGACAACAAATTGAACAAACCATTTTCATATAAATCGCTACTTACCTCATGTACTTCCAATATCATATATAACTTGTTTGACGTTGTTGTCAATGCTCTCTAGGAGAGATAAAGGTAGAACAGAATGTAACGATAAAAATGAATTATTATTATTATTTTCCAAAGTAGAAAAAATACTAAAAATATGTATATCAATATCAAAATATATATACTAAAATAATTACCTTAATAAAGGTATGGCAATCATGAGATTTTACGCCACTAAAATTTCCTTTCTTTGTTAACATATTATTTATGTTTGAAGAAAAACCTATGGGAAATTTAATTTTTCAAATGACCTCTATTACAAAATTGGTTTGCTACTTTGTAAATAACCATGGAATTCTATTTTGGTCTCCATCACTATTTGAATGAATCACACATTGCATTGCATGACTGGATTTTTTAATGTCACTACAAATTTTGGCAATATTTTCTTTCTCACACCTACCATATAATATTCGCTAGAAATTTTTGTTGCATTCTTCCCAATATGCATTGTATCAAAAAATGAGCTCTTTATAGGTCCTCATAGTAGGGTGACCTAATAAATTTTATGGGGTAACTTTTCATTCTTTTTGGAATCCCATTATAACCTTGATGACGTTCATGAAGTATAAAATAAGTTACAACAATAATTGTCAAATATGGCAAACAAAATGCAATAAAAATAAATATTCCAAGCATTACATATATGATACATAGGTGATTTGTGTACCTTGATGATTTATATTATATTCCAATTTCCATATGCGGGGTGTCATTCTTTGTGGTTTTAATACAGTCTCTTATTTCCCATTGAAAATATGTTTTCCAGTGGTTCGATACTTATGGTTCCTAGAGAGGAAGTGCTTATACTCATCAAACACCTCCTTTCCTAAACTCCTTGAAAGACAAGATTTCATCTTAGGAACACAAACTGGACATGCAAATTTACTGTTTGTTTGAAGACCTGCAATCTATATATATATATATATATATATATATACGAAGGGATTATTTAAAAAACATGCACGAATTATTCTTCATAAAATTATATACTATTAAAGTGCAATGGAATGTCACATACTACAAAAATGTGTTAGCATTGGGGCATCATGAACTATCCATGATACAAGGATTCCACGGAATTGAAATTCCTTTTTCGCTATTGTCCTAGAGACCTCATACATAGTGATTTCAACCCATACATGTACTATCTCATCGATAAGAGGCACGATATACACATTCATATCTTCAACATGGTACTTACCTAATTTTTTGAAAATACACTTAATTAATACCATATGTACATGTAAGCAAATAAATAAATAAAATATATTATGAAACAAACAAGAGAAATGAAATGTTAAGTTCAAAACATTATTGTAATCAAATACATGGAACAATAATTTCCAACATTATGTGCTTCCTCTTTATTGTCATACAAGGAGGAATGTTATTGTTGATAAAAAATAATACATTGAGTAAATAGACCTGAGCTTTCCAAATGAATATTGGCACAGCCAACTGCCAATGAAATCCTAACATTACAAGGTTATTATCTAAAAACTTGTCATTTTTCCCTAATGTTCGTAAATGCACATCCATATATTGACATTCGAAGAGCACCATCTTCATTTTTTTATGTGCATCGTAATCCATAAATTGCATTATGATTTGTGCACCTGAACAGTCGCTACAAACATGGAGTTATGGGAATATGATGAAGAACCTTGTGATGGACATCTCTTGTTACTTGATCGGTTCGATATCTACTTATATGTAATTCCAAGCATTTTGTTTTCGACACATATTTTCCACAATATTTAATATGATAATTAGTACATGCACCAATATATTGATACTCAATTCTAATATATTTCATAATGGCAGATAAATATTGGTATGTGTGAGGTAAAATATGTTATAGTGGTAACATAGTTTCACCTAAAAATCTACAACATAAAAAATAACTAGTTAATGTAAAGAACATTAATAATAAATATTGCATTCTTATTTTACATGAGATTAATTAGTTCCCTAAAAATAGAGGGAAAAAGTAAATCTTTATGTAGATGTGATGAAACATACCTTAGTTTTTGTCCCATACAAGTGTTTGACAAGCCATTCAACACCTTTAAGTTCACCAACAATACTGTAGAAAAGAGAAGATTTTCTCTTGAGCCTTCATATAGCAATTGATTTGCCTTATCAAGTAGAGGTGCATCATGAATACCATGAAATTTGTCCTAATCTATTCGAGTGAATGTGTCTTGGATCAATATATTTGTCCCATAATCTTCAAGTATATTATTATTATCATATTTTTCCATAGGATCATTAACTTGATCTTCAATATTCACTCCATTTTCATCTTGTACAACATTATATCTACTACTACTTGACACATTCTTCGACGTCAAACACCTAGGGGGGCTTGTCTTTATAATTACAAACAATCATGCAAAATTGTTATGTATAAAATATATTAAAACAATATAAAATTTTACAAATATGATCAATAGAAATACATATAATGAATGAACAAAGATATATTACCAAGGGATGATATTCATTCCCCCTTCATCGTGTCCATATTTC
Source organism: Pseudotsuga menziesii (assembly GCA_001517045.1). Classification (NCBI taxonomy): domain Eukaryota; kingdom Viridiplantae; phylum Streptophyta; class Pinopsida; order Pinales; family Pinaceae; genus Pseudotsuga; species Pseudotsuga menziesii. The sequence continues at coordinate 49,215 of LPNX010926792.1, forward strand.
CTACATTGTCTTTTAGTTTTTTTTTACCAAAATTATTATATGACAAAAGACCCTTTATCAAGCGCAAGGGTAATAACATTTTTTATAAACCCTTTCCCTGAAACCTGTCCACAACCTATCAAGCATCCTTTTTTTCTGGACTAATGTTATATGGCATTCTTCCCTACCAAAATAGGGAGATGGCTATCTTATAAAATCAAGTGTTTGTGTATATCTATTATTTCTAATGAAATTGAAAGATAAAATAAATCTATTTTATGCTCAAGAAAATTAAATACCTTATAGCCTTTTTGAACTATCCCAACCAAAGAAAAACTACTGAAATGTCTCTTAAATATCACATATTTATAAATGTTGCATTCATTGAACTTACGATGAATGTAGAACTAGTAAACATTGAACTTTTCAAACATTTCCCATTGCAAGGGTTCAACAGCTATGCGCCTAACCATCGGTCGACCGACGTTATAGCCCCTAGGCATTGGTCTTTTGAAAAAATTTTACTACTATAATTGTTTCGATGAGTAATGGATAACAATTGGTTGTTAGATGGTTTAGGGATAGTCGTCAAATGATTAACGAGTCTGGGAAAATTTAAAAAAATTAACAAAACTTAGATATTTATCTTGTATTTTTCGACGCTTGGTTCTTACCATCAGATAATTTCATCGAAATTTGACCCCATATGTTCTTGTTCATGGTCAGAAGTAATGTCAATTTTATTTTCATGAATCCTTTCACCTCCTTTGGAGTTCATCACTCATTTTCCAAAAAAAAATCATACATTACATAGAGCACCCATCTTCCTCTCTCCATAGTGAACTACTAAACCATGAAATTAACCAGAAACTAACATTGTGAAGAGGAAATTGTATACATTAGAGTGAAGAGGATGGTTGTAGGTAAAAATAGAGGCTAGACAAGATAGACATATTTAGGCACTATGTGTTGGCTACTCCTAGATGCTGAAGAAGCCATGAATTGATGATTACAGGAGGATCTCTATGAGCATACAACAACTTTGACGATTTCTACACACATTGAAAAACATTGTAAGGGTTGAGTACTTTGAGGGACTATTGAGCAAGGAAAGAGTAGTCCTTCCTTGTGTTATGTGGGTTAGTGGAAGATATTTCCATGGATAGGATGGATGAATAAGATGCATGTAGTGTTAAGTGGTGAGAATATTGGCTAAGCATGGGAGAAAATGGGTTTTGGACAAAGAAAGAAAATCCTATAGGTTTTTCCTTCACCTTGGAGGCCTCATAGCCTATATTGGGTCTAGTATTTGCAGTTGATACCTACAGTTCAGTGGAAAATTGCTCTTACACAACCAATTTCATGGATCTTCTTCTTTTAAAAGATCAGGGTTATTTGTTGTGTATGAATGGTAAATGATTTTATTTTCATGTTGTTTATGTGTTTGTATATGCATGATATGTGGTGGATATAAATTTAATCCCATTTTGATTTATATTCATGCACCTATGCATGCATTTATTAGTTTATGTTTTCCATGGATGGCTTAAATTAGTTATAAATTCAATTAATGGCCCATGGGGAAATTTTAGAAATATGAAATTTGTATATACCGGGCCTAGAATTAAATTTATGGATGCATGTATGAATGTGATTAATGATTGTATAGAGGTCTCATTTACAATTGTACAAACCTAATGCATTTTGTAAACACAATGAGTTATACTTAAATTATTAGGCCATGTTATTCTTCAACAACTAACTTATAAAATGATTTTATCCCACATTCATCATGGGATATGTCCTCTCATCCCTATATCATGTATAATAGAGGTGAAGGAGGCCCAATTGTACTATATTGATATATGTGCATATGTGGGGATCCCAAGCATTGTAAGATTGGATATTTTACTTGAGGAATAGAAGACCACCTCCCATGGATGTTTCCCCATCTTGGGGTTTTACCAAGTATATATCGTGTCTATTATCTCTCTTATTTATATATTTCAATTTATTGTTTTATTTAATGCTTTCCATTGGAGTTTAGACTGGTTAGATATTTGGTTATTTGTTATTGCATTGTATGTTTTCTTGATCTAACATGGTATCAAAGTGGGTTGTTGATATCTAAATCCCTGGATTAATTTTATATTGATTTTTTGTTTGCATAAGACTTCACCAAATATTTAGATATGTTGCTCATATTTTCATATATACTCTTTGGTCCCCCCTTGTCTTGTAGATTTTCAAACAGATATGGACAAAATCTTAGGTTTTAACTAGATCTAAGCATTTTTTTCTAGATCTATGCATTTTCCCCAAAAGAGGATTTGCCATTGTTTCCAGAATATGGAAATAAATCATTATTGATTATTTCCTCGTCAAATTCGACCTCCATTTTCCCAAAATTGATTAATTTTCCTAGCCTAGCGTAGGATTTTTTTTAACCTTAAGTTTTGGGCCAATTTTTTACCAAACCTAATTTTTTAGTTTGGTGACTTTCCAATCCTATTTATTTTACTAAGCCTCTGCCTGATCCTAATTTTTTTTCTCGAATGTAAGGTTTTGGAACTCAGTGTTGTTTTGAAAACCTAGATTTTTTGTGGGGCATTTTTTAGGCATACATAGGCATATTTTTTTCCTCTTCATGGACATCGTACATATGTGTTTCTCAGTCATTCATGAATCATATGAACATGATTTTGGTTTATGGTTTTTCTATTGATGTATTTGTAACTTCAAAATGTATTCACTTGTATATTTTAGGTATTGTACACCGATGTTTTTTCAGAGAAGTATCTGTAATGTAATTGAGTCATGTCATGTCCCAATGTTCCTATCGAGAGATTCAATAATGTAAACAAGTCATGTAAAGTCATAGAGGGTGACCCTTCCTATTGATCAAGGGTTAAATTCCATGCAGTTGTGGGGCCCTAGGGTTATTAGACTCTCCTAGAGAATTTGGTCCTAGTGATTTATTGTCAAGTCGGGAATTAGTATAAATAGAGAGTGAGTCTCTCTATTTATGACACATTCACTCACACTCAGTTGTAGCGCATAGCTGAGAGAGAAGAAGTAGCTAGGACAAGAGAGAGAGAGAGACTACTGCTGTCGAGAGATCATCTTACTATTTTGGGGTTTTTGTTTTGGTGTTGATTCTATCTCTGAGGAAGTTGCGGGGTTTTCTCCTTTATGGTTTCCCCGAGGAAATATTTGTGTCTATTGTCTCTTGTGTTTGATTGTTGTGCTTGTTATTATCTCAGTTAAAGATCCTAAGATAATGCTACCTTGAATGATAAAAATCTAACATGGTATCAGATCTAACCTGAGAAGAATAGACTATGCAGTTGCAGAAACTACGGCTTCCTACTTTTTGGATCTATCTCCACAGGTTTTCAGCAAAATAAGATTGGGCTCACTCTCCTCTCTAGGGCGCATCTTTCTGTCGAAGAAGAATCTGATTCTGAGCATTTTCAGTTTTTGACCCGACACTACTGCCGGAAATTATGGCTTTCCATAGAAGTGGAATTTTTGAGTGAGACTAGGCCTGGATTGATATCCAACTCAAAATCGAAGTTTAGAGATCAAGATCAAAGTTTTTGGTTAGGAAGAACTCCAGGAAAGTCAAACCCTAATCTGATCCTGAACCAGCTCTACAGAAATTCAGTTCAAGATCTCGTTCTGACACCTTAACCTGGTAAGATCTAAATATTTTGCATTTACATTTGAGGTTCTCTATTAAGATGTCTCATCATACCAAGCTTGATGAAACACTTGAGGGATCTGATAACTTCCGATCCTGGAATTATAGTATCTCCCTGGTCCTGGAAGAAAATGAGCTGGACTCTTACATCAATCAAGAGGTTCCAGCTCCAGAGGAAGATGAGGCTAAGGCCTTACACAAGAAGAAATTGGTCATGGATAAAAGGATTATTGTTGATTCAATCAAGGATCACCTCATACCATAGGTGTCCTCCCTAAAGACACCTAAAGCTCTATTTGATGCCCTAACCAAAGTGTTTTAAGGGAAGAACATAAATCGAAAGATGACTCTAAGAAACAAATTAAAGAATGTAAAGATATAGAATGCAGAAACCATCCAGTATTACTTTTCAAGAGTCTCTCACATCAAGGAACAGTTTGAAGCAGTAGATGAAGAAGTAGAGAATGAAGAAATTCTGATGACCACCTTGACTGGTCTCCCTAGATCATGGGACTCCTTTATTCAAGAGATCTATGCCAGAAAGAAGCTAGTCAATTTTAGTAGACTGTGGGAATAATTATCACAAGAAGAATCTCGGATAGTATCTCGAGAATAAAAGATGGCAAGTGAAGATCAATATCTTATAGTACACTCCAAGAAAAGCAGAAGAAACTATCGTCACCCCAAAGGTAAGCACTTCCACTAGAAATATAATAGTAGAAGAGATTTATCTAAATTCAGATGCTATACATGTGATGAAAGAGGACACTTTGCCAAATATTGTCCTAGAAACAAAAATAACTCTCATAAGAATAAGGGAAACAAGAGAAGACATCATGCTCATGCTACAGAAGATGATGAACCTTCCACAAAGAGAAACAAGCAAGAAAGTGATGAAGAATATGTCTTGTTTCCACTCTCATGAGAAACATCACACAGGGAAGCAATGATTGGATTATAGACAGTGGGGCTTTCAAACATATGATGGGATTTAAAGAATATTTTGTGAAACTATCAGAACATGAATCACCCCACAACGTAAAACTTGCGGATGATTACCAGTATCCAATAAAAGGTAGTGTGGAATCCTCCTATAAGCTAGACTCTGGAAATTCTATGAAGATGAAGGATGTATTTTTTGTACCAGGACTAAAAAAGAGCCTCCTCTCCATATCTGCATTGGATGCAAAAGGCATGAGGGTTGCATTTTTAGATGGCCAAGTTCTCATGTGGCCAAAGGGAAAGACTATTGATGATGAAGTAGTGATTTGGGAACAAGAGGGAGATCTATACAAATTGAAGGTCCAACCAAAACAAGCTTGGTTCATGACTCAGTAGAACCAAATGAACTTTGGCATAGAAGGATTTCTACAGAGCACTACCACTTGTAAGAAAATTTGTTGAAGGTCTTCCAGAAATTCAGGAAAAACATGATGGTCTCTGCAAAGGATGTGCGAAAGGAAAGAACACAAAGAAGACATTTCCAAGTAGCAATAACAAGGCAAAAGTAATCTTGGAAATCATCCAGTCCGATGTATGTGGTCTAATGTCATCTAGTTCATTAAGTGGGTATGTATACTATGTTTCTTTTATTGATGATTTTTCTAGGAAGACATGGATATAATTCTTGAAGAACAAAGATGAAGTATTCAACAAGTTCAAGGAATTCAATGCCTTGATTGAGAACCATATAGAAAATAAGATCAAAAATTTTCGATCAGATAATGGTGGAGAATTCACATCAAATGAATTCAAAGCATTATGGAAAGATTCAGGGATTAAGAGGGAGTTAACTACTCCATATAATCCACAACAGAATGGGGTTGCAGAAAGGAAGAATAGAAAAAATCATGGAAGCTACAAGGGCCATGCTTCATGATCAAGATCTTCCCATGAATCTATGGGTAGAAGCTTCCAGAACAGTCGTGTATGTACGGAACCGTACTCCACACAGAGTACTCGAGAATAAGACACCTAAAGAAGTCTTTTTCAACAAGAAACCTGAATTCAGTCATCTTAGAATATTCGGCTGTCCAGTGTACATACACATTCTGAAAGAAAAGAGGACAAAGTTAGATCCTTCAGGAAGGAAGGGTATATTTGTGGGATACTCTGAAATCTCGAAGGCTTACAGAATATACTTCCCAAGATTCAAGAAGATTGAAATCATCATGGACGTAACATTTGATGAAGACTTGGCTTACAACAAATCCAGAAAGAGACCTGCTAAAGAACCTGAAGAAATAGAAGTACCCAGAATTCATGACACAACCATGAATGAAGAAATTCAAGAAGAATATAGAGAAATAGAAGAACGTCAAGAACCTGTAGATCCACCTCAGGAGAAGAATCCTCACAAGAGGAAACCTGCTTGGGTATGAGAAGTTATATAAGGTGTAGAAAGATATAGGGCTCTAGAAGAAAATCACAGAGAAAGGAAAAGAGCCAGGTCCTGCTCTGGTTATGTAGCCTTATTATGTGACTTCATCGATAAATAACCTTCCAACTATGAAGAAGCGGTAGAAAGGAAAGAATGGAGGGATGCTATGATCGAAGAGTATCAATCGATCATGAAGAATGATGTCTAGGATGTTGTCCCTAGATCAAAGGGGGAGTCTATTGTAACTTACAAATGGATCTACAATATCAAGCATGATGTAAATGGAAACATAGAAAAATATAAAGCAAGATTTGTGGCTCGTGGCTTCTCCCAGAAAGAAGGAGTAGATTATGAAGAAATTTTTTCACCTATAGCCAGATACACTTCCATCAGATCAGTACTTGCTCTGGCTACAATGATGAAATGGAATATACACCAGATGGATGTCAAGACTACTTTCTTAAATGGTGTAGTGGAAGAGGAAGTGTATGTGGAGCAACCACTCGGTTTTGAGACACATGATAGGGAGACTCATGTGTGTAAATTGAAGAAATCCCTGTATGGTTTGAAACATGAACCTAGGACATGGTATGGTAGAATTGATAGCTTCCTATCCAGTTTGGGCTTTACTAGAAGTAAAGAAAATTCCAACCTTTACTACAAGGTTGAAGATGGGAACCCAGTGATACTCCTGTTGTATGTAGATGATCTGTTTGTAATAGGTATGGATGGGTTGATTGCTGATACAAAGAGGAATCTTGCTGTTGAGTTCTAAATGAAGGACTTGGGTATGATGCACTATTTTCTAGGCTTGGAAGTGTGGCAGAAAGTGGATGGAATCTCCCTCATACAAGGGAAGTATGCAATAGAGATCCTAAAGAGGTTCGGGATGATGGACTGCAAGGCCATGACCACACCCATGGCATCGAATCTGAAGCTTATAAGTGATTCTTCATCACATATGGTTGATGTTATGATGTATCGTTGGATGATTGGGTCCTTAATGTACTTGACGAATACAAGACCAGATATTTGCTTTGCTGTGAACACCTTGAGCTAGTTCCTGACGTATCCGAGACATGTTCACTTGATTGCTGCAAAGCATATTCTGAGGTACCTAAAGGGTACAGTTAATTATGGGCTCAAGTATAAGGCTGATCAGAAGATCAACCTGGAAGGTTATGTTGATTTAGATTGGGCAGGCAGTTCCATCGATAGAAAGATCACTTCAGGGTGTTGCTTCAGTATGCGACCAGGTATGATCTCTTGGTTTAGTAGGAAACAGTCTTGCGTGGCACTGAGTACAGCTAAACCAGAGTATGTTGTAGATTATTCAGCTAGTTGTGAGGTAGTATAGCTGAGGAAGCTACTGTCTTATTTATTTGATCTCCATTTGGATGCTACTTGTATATATTGCGACAACCAGAGTTGTGTGAAGTTGTCTGAGAACCCGGTGTTCCATGACAAGTTGAAGCATATCGAGATCAAATATCACTATATCAAGGATATGGTGCAAAGAGGAGCAGTGAAATTCCAGTATGTTGCGATGGACAAACAGATAGCTGATATGTTGGCTAAGCCATTTTCCAGAGTGAAGTTTGATTACCTTAGGGAGAAGCTTGGTGTTCTCCAAATCAAGGTTCCCTCCAAGGGGAAGTGATGAGTTGGTGAGACATTCTAACATGGTGAGAGGAATGGTTCCTTCCATGGTCAGCTATAAGTGCTGAGCCATTTTGAGGTGACTGTGGGATGTGTTCCCACATGATCAGATATAAGCGCTGAAGTCCATTCTCTAGGAGAATGGAGGCACCTGGTCAGTTACCAGGAATACTCATCCTGGAGCTGAGGGCTATTCTGATGTGATTATGGGATGTGTTCCCACATGATCATATGTAAGTGCAGAGCCATTCTAATGTGACTATGGGATGTGTTCCCACATGATCAGATCTAAGTGTAGAGCCATTCTGAGGAGACTGTAGGATGTGTTCCCACATGATCAGATATAAGTGCTGAGCCCTTCTAGCATGGATGCAGGATGTGTTCCCCACATGCCTAGATATAAGTGTTGAGCCCTTCTAGCATGGATGTGGGATGTGTTCCCCACATGGTTGGATATAAGTGTTGAGCCCTTATGACATGGTTCTTGGATGTGTACCTCCCATGGTCAGATATAAGTGTTGAGCCCTTCTGACATGGTTCTTGGATGTGTTCCTCCCATGGTTAGATATAAGTGTTGATCCTTTTCGATATGGTTCTTAGATGTGTTCCGCCCATGATCGGATGTGAGTGTTGAGCCTTTCTGGTATGGTTCTTGGATATGTTCCTCCCATGATCGGATGTGAGTGTTGGGCCTTTTTGACATGGTTCTTGGATGTGTTCCTCCCATGGTCAGATGTGAGTGTTGGGTGTGCCTTTATGAAATTGTTGTTGGATGTGTTCCTCTCATGGTTAGATTTAAGTGTTGGGAGGGCCATTTTGACTTAGGGTCAGATATAGACACTGAAGAAGACCTACATGGAGGATAGGCCTACAACTAGCATGAAAAAGGGTTGGCCATGTCGAACTTCCTATGACGAGAAGAATCAAGAGATAACACCAGTGATGATGACCCAGTGATGATCCAAATCCAGTGATGATGATCCAGCAGTGATGATCCAAATCCAGTGATGATGATCCAATAGTGATGATCTAGATCCAGTGATGATCCAGATCCAGTAATGAATATGACTTGAAAAAGAAGATGACTTGAAGATGAAGATGACAAGAAATCGATGATGATCGAGTGGAGACAAAGAAGAAGACCTGTGCTGATAAATTGTGTCGAGAGAATACCTTCCTAGCTAAGAGGGAGTGTTGATGTATTTGTAACTTCGGAATGTATTCACTTGTATATTTTATGTATTTTACCCTGATGTTTATTCCAGGAAGTATCCGTAATGTAATTTAGTCATGTCATGCCCTGATGTTCCTATCGGGAGATTCAATAATGTAAACAAGTCATGTAAAGTCATAAAGGGTAACCCTTCCTATTGATTAAGGGTTAAATTCCCCACAATTGTGGGGCCCTAGGGTTATTAGAATCTCCTAGATAAGTCGGCCCTAGTGAGTTATTTTTAAGTCAAGAATTAGTATAAATAGAGAGTGAGTCTCTCTATTTATCACACATTCACTCACACTCAGTTGTAGGGCATAGCTGACAGAGAAGATGTAGCTGGGACAAGAGAGAGAGAGAGAGAGAGACTACTATTGTCGGGAGATCATCTTACTGTTTTGGGGTTTTGCTTTTGGTACTGATTCTATCTTTGAGGAAGTTGCGAGGTTTTCTCCTTTATGGTTTCCCCAAGGAAAATATTTGTGTCTATTGTCTCTTGTGTTTGATTAATGTGCTTTCTATTCTCTCAGTTAAAGATCCTAAGATAATTCTAGCTTGAATGATAAAAAATATAACATTTTCACAACCTCCTTCCATGGTCATAGAAACTTCTAAGGTATTCTTCCTCTTATGCCCTAGGCCATATGGATTTCATGGTCTCTTTTCCTACTTTAGAAATTCATATGAATGTGAAATATCTATAACCACTGTCTCATATTTGTTGCACGACTAAGGGAGAGTAAGGGTTCTTCCTTTCTGCATGTGGTCGTATGGAGGAAATTTCTATGTGGGGGATTCATTAGCTCTTCTAAAATGTATTTCGTAAACCCTAAATTTGTTTTACCTCTTTCACGTGGTCATATAGGTTGATTTGTATATCACTCTCATTCCCTCCTTCACATGGTCATATATCACTTGTGCACACATTTCTCCTTATTATTTTTCACATGTCATCTTCATTTTCAATGATACACACTATATCACAATCTAGGAAGATATAAGGAAGTGTTAGGGAGTGATCCATGTGCATCTATCTTAAATATTTGTTTGCATGTATCTAATAGATTCAATGGAATCTATTCAACAGTTAAGGTTGTTCTTGCATAAAACACATGAGTGGGATATTTGTGTTTAAGTGCTAATAATTTATCATATATTGGCCTACAATAGTTTCTTGTGTGGATCTATTACTTTGGTGAAGTTTTGTTTAATTACCATCATAATCTTATTTGCATTAGTTTCCATGTTTCTTGTGTTGGAATATTGGAAAATATCGAGAGGGGGAGTGAATCAGTATTGGTAAATTTTAACAATTAAAACCACTTTTAACTTATTCATTAACACACATGATCAAAAAGACACAAGGAACACAACTTTTATTGTGGAATCCCAATTGGGAAAACCACCAACTCTTTTTATTACTGCAAAATTATATTTACAATACTTTTATCAGCTACTACTAAAATGATGCTACTACACCCTATTTACCAGCTTCTACTAGAAGAAGGCTACGACCCCCTGGTTTTATCAGCTGCTATGACAATCGATTTACCAGCTACCACTAGAAGAAGGGTATAACCCCCTTTTAGGCATGTATCCTACCCCAGCACCACCCTTCCACCCTAATATGTTTTTATCAAACTTGTAGATATTCTTATGTCTTCAATTCTGTCGCTGGTTTCTCATTACCTATTTGGTCTCTGTCTTCTACTACTACTATTATATCTGAACTATAGAGACATATTTTCAAAATTCGAAATCTTGCTTATAAATACATCATTAATCTTTTCTTTACAAATGGATATCTTCATTCTGGAGTTTCACAATTGTGCCCTTTCATTATGGATTCATGCTTGGTCATTAGACACATCACTTCATAAAACATGCCTCTTCATCAAACACATTTCCTTCTCTGTTCAATTTTTAACTCTTATCAGTCACGACCTTCCTTAATTCCCTTTCTGCAATGATCTTAATTCTACAAAGTGGTGTCTGCAATGCTTCTTTTTGTAACTACCTTCCCACAATTAACTTTATGTAATTAACATTTTGCAACGATCTTTCTGCAATTGTCTTTTCCACAGTCTATGGGAACTCCTTCCTTCCACAATTGCGGGTTGCAAATTGTGGATCTACTTTTCAACTTTTCTTGAAACTGCTTTCGTAATTCACATTCCGCAAAACTTCTTCTGCAATTGTGGATTGTAGATTGTGGGACTTCTTTTCGAATTTTCTTGAAACTGATTTTGCAATTCGTCTTTCGTAAAAATTCTTCTACAATTGCATATTGCAGATTACGGGTCTGCTTTTCATAAATTCTCAAATATGACTTCTGCAAATCTCTTCTGCAATAGTCTTCCCACATTTTTAACAAGCTTGCACCTTGAAAATGTGGTAACTATTCTATACCATTGATCTTTCTCTCTCTTATGATCTAGGCCATCCAAATATTCACTCCATAGAATCTTAGCGTTATAATGCTTCTGACTTTTCTTAACATCAATCATAATTTAATCAACATTATTTTGTATTTTGTTATTCCTTTGTCATTACTGAACTTATTTGACATCAGTGAGAACCATATTCAACATTCTCCCCTTTTGGCATTGATGGCAACAATTTCTTAATTTTCAATTTTCTCCCCCTTTGACATTAATGATGAAGTCTTACTTCTGACAGCTCCCCCTATCAACATATCTCCTCCTGACATGTTGCTTTTTCTCCCTTTTTGTTCATTGTAAGGATATTACTCCCAACTTATGTCTAATATGCTCAAATGCTTCTTTGGGTAGCGTCTTAGTGAATATATCAACATTCTGTTCTTTAGTATTAATATATGTTAGGTCTTGAATTTACCCCTTTTTTCCCTACTCAGTTGCATCCTTTGTCCCTATTTTTATCCCCTTTTTGTAGCTGAATCCTTATTATTTCCATACAAATGAGCATGAATATCTCAGGTATAAAATAATTATTTACTATTTCATTTTGTGCTTGGTTTTACTTATAATCGTGGATTTTACCTTTCGTTGTGTTGATCTATCCATGATTTGAAAGAAGGATTCAGAATCACTAGGTGACGCAACTACAACAACTCGTCATATACGGAATTTAGACCCACTTGGAACTAGCTACCTTCTCAATGACCTGATCAACATTAATGATGAAGGAATCTTGGGTACTCCTTCATGCTTGCAACTGAAACTCCCTAAGAATATTCTACACTTCATTGGGCATGTCAGTTTGTGAAACAGCTCGAAGTAAAATCCTATTTATTCCTGAGATGATTTTATGCAAGGGATTGTTAGTTGTAAATGTCTTGATGATTTGGCAGCCTGAAGATCAAATATCTTCATGGCTTCCCGAAATTTATGTAGAAAAATAAATTTACTCTTGTATAAGTATACGCAAGTAGGGAAATCCAAGGGTTTGCAAATTGTAAGAGATATAGCAGAGTGACTGTAACTGTAACTACAATTTTATCAAATTAATAAAGGAGTGACAATTCTCATAATTTATCTGTTGTAGACTTTGTGAGCTTTCGACAGCATCTCTGTTTGAAGTCCAGGGCCTACCTTCTAATAGAGTTGCTGGTAGTTTAGATGCTTTATTTTATTTCTTTTTTGTCTAGTGTGGAATTTCAGTTTGATACATTTATATGGTCAGGTGCAACTGCATTTAATTAGTGATTGCCTTATTTGGTTTTCCTTTGGCTTGTTGTAGGTGGTTTGGTGTGACAGTCGAGTGTGTAGTTAATCTTCCCTTTTATGCAGAAGTGTGCTAGTAGTTATTATAGACTTGCTCAACTCCTGTGTTGTGTGTGTTATTTATCTTTCTAGAGTTTTCCTGATTAGATAAGCCATTTGATTTGATCAATTTATTACTTGATTAATGACTAGAGATATTTCTGATTTGGTAAATTAGACTTCCATTTTCTACAAAAGTAATTCTAGGTGGATTTCTCTTTAGATCATAAACCTTAAGATTAGTATGGTAGGAAATAGAAGTTCTTTTCAATTCCTAGATGTGTAATGTTATTTTGGTTTCTTACAAGGAGCTGAGTTGGATGAGAAATAATTAGAATTGAGTTATTTTCATTTTACTTATCAACTACTGAACATGTTTATGCATATACTTTTCTAATTTCCTTTGAAATAATAGAATTCCCTAGGTTGACAATTAAATATTGAACACTCTTCTTATTAAGTAATTAATGAGTATATAGAGTGCCCCACATTTTGGCATCATTGTCGGGGAAGATAATTTATAGACATAGTTAGTAGTTGAGCTGGTTCATTTTCTTTAGTAGGTATGATTTTAAGATTTCATGATTTATAGGTTTTAAGCTTTCATGATTTATAGGTTTACTTGAATACGAGATGAACTCAACGGGATATTCTTAGAACCCCCCAAAATACTAACTTGGAAGGTGGAAGAGGTCATGGTTGTAACCTAGTATTAGGGAGAAAGACATTCGTTGATGAATTAGTTTCCAGGGTTAATTATTCTACTGGAGCTCGAAATCAAGGACCATCATCTACAATGAGAATCAATGTTTCTCCTAGGCTAGAAGCATCAGTTTCAATGGTGGAGATAATAGTAGGATATGCGACACCATATGGTGTCCCTGTGGAAGGAACTCCAGGAGATAGGGGTAGTTCTGTGGGATTAGGTGGACCATAGGAGGTTTACCAAATCGACATAAAGGAAGTTACAAATGAGGAGTGGTTACAATTTATACAAAATTTTGAATATTATAAGAATCGAAAACAGGAAGAGGAGGAGCTAATCATGAATAGCGAACGTCACCACGATGATCGTGAGGAAGAAGTAGGGGGAAATCATAATGATAATGGTGACCTTCAGCATAAGGATACAATCACCACACTCTAGATCCTTATTTGACAACCAACTGGATAGGCCCCCATGAAGAATGTCTCACCCTCGGTGCTACCTCACTTTCATGGGAATTCCACAGAAGATCCAAATGAATTCCTCTTTGAGTTCAGCATTCTCTGTCGAAGTTATGACTATACCTCCAGTGAGAAGAAGTTGAAACTCTTTCCTACTACCTTGAAAGATAATTACTTGCATTGGTTTATTAGTTTGGGTGGAAAAACTATTGCAACTTGGAAGTAGATGAAGCGGGTGTTTCTCGAGAAGTACCAAGAATATTGTAGGATGAAGGATAAGAGAGAAGAGTTATTTAATATTGTGCAACAAGATGATGAGAGTTTGGAGGATTTTGTGGAAAGGATTCTGTATAATGTATAGAGATCAGGTCAAAGCACTATTGGAAAGGATGTCCTCAAGATCATTCTGCTACATGGAATAAGAGAAGATTGTCTAGACATGTTTAATTTGTTAGGGAAGGGATATATCTCCAAGGAATCCTTTGATAACATTGTGGACATATGTCAACGATATTCCAGGGGATCTTCCAGAACCAGCACAAAGGATCGAGACGTTTTCTCATGGGCATAGAAGTCAAATAGCAGAGGAGCTACTCAAGCGAAGATTGAAAATCTCAACAAGAATTTGAAAACTGACATGATGAGTTCCATCTCTTCACAATTGGATGTTATGAGAGAAAAACATAAACAAGTTCCTGAAGATCTGATACTTGGAGTGTTCTTCCCTAAGTGTAGGAAGAAGCACCCACTAAAAGAATTTCCACTTGATAAGGTGTAGGTGTGTGTTATGTGTGAATTGGGATGTGATACCAAATGTTTTTCCTCACTTTAAAAATCCAAAGCACTCTTTCAGGAATCCACTGTAGACACAGAACATGCATGTTTAATTTCACAGAAGAAGCCATGGAAGCCACCAATTACAAGTATGAACTCTGATCCTACTCCTTTAAATTCTTGGAATAATGGAAATAATCAATTTCCTCCACCATACTCATATCCTAATACACAGTGGCACCAACCTTCGCAACCTATAGCACAATATCCTAACCCTTGGACTTCATGGGACCACATCCAGACCAACAAGCTCCTTGGTCTCTGGGATGGAGAAATATGTATCCACCGAACCAGTTTCTCATAACCAGCTTCTGCATAACCAACCATCCTATCCACAATATCAACATCCTTAGTTGCAACTCCTAAATAATTCTACACCAATGGGTACACCACTTCGTCCTCAATTTCCTGCTCAACCTAACCCCAAGCTCAACAATAAGGCAATGCAACGATTCAAAATTTCCAACATGTCAGATTATTCCATTTCCCCTCTCCCTTACAATAATTTACACTTACGATCAGGGAGGGTTGTGGAACCAATAGTCATTGAGGATGTTCCATCCTCTATGACTAATGAAGGAATGAATCCACCATTTGGAAATTCATTTAGTTCAGCAATCCCCATTATTGAGGACATCGAAACACCAATTGAAAAAATGATTGAGATACATGATGAAACATCAGTTTAAACACTTGCAAAGACACATACTAAAATGCAACTTACACAGTATTTGAAAGAACCACCGCATCCTTAATGATTAACTTTGCAAAAATTCATGGAACAACCCAGTTTCAACCACCTAGGACAGTTGCAAAATCTTTATGTAAGAATTCCACTATTACAATCCCTACACAATGTACCTATTTATGCCAAAACCATTAGAGACCTGGTTGTAAAAAAAACAGGAAGGAAACTAAAATATCCCCCTACAGTGCATGTGGTAGGAAAGTTATCTAAACTAATGATGGGAAAAGTCCCATTGGCCAAATACACTAATCTAGGTAACCCCATTGTCACAGTATGTATTGGGAAGATTCAAATCTCTAATTTTTTGGTCGACTTAGTCACGTCAATAAATGTTATGACTATTGAGACCTTAAAACAACTATGACTCGCTAATATCAAGCCTACCCAAACCATCCTAGAGATGGCAGACATATTTACTATTAAACCAGAAGGAGTTGTGCATGATGTAGTAGTCTCCATTGATTCATGGGAGTAACCTGCATACTTTGTTGTTTTACATCCTAAGTCACAGCTGGGTTGGACACCCATTGATCTTGGTAAGACCATGGTTGTCTACAGCAGATGCATACATTAGCTGTAGATCAGGCTCCATGATAATTTCTGATGGAAGTGCCATTAAAAATATGACTTTATATCCTCTAGATAAACCGATCCTAGATGTTGAAACTCTTTTGTGGATGGATTTAGAGGAAGAAGAATATATTCAGCCTTTATTAACAATTGGGAGAGCATTTACCTTTAATACAGATACTGAAGATGATACCATCTGTAATTTGATTAGTGAGCCTACATCTATCACTAAAAGAGCATATCAGATCCTAGATAGCACACTAAAAGAACGAGAACAGGAAGAACTCATAGAAGAAGACTTAGTCAATAATACTGAATTGATTCTAGTAATTGATAATTCCAAGATTGTTCCACTAGAAGTCAACTCAGGGAAAACATTGAACATCAACTCTAATCTCAAAGCTGATGAACTGGAACATCTTGTTACATTATTGAAATAGCATAAGTGGGATTTTGTATGGGAATACACGGACATGATGGAATTCCCTTAGAACTATGCACCCATATTATTTACATTAAAAATGATTCAAATCTTGTACGTCAACCTCAGTGCAGAATGAACCCGAACATGAGAGATATCGTGAAGGAGGAAATCCAAAAAAATTTAGAGGGAGGTTTTATTTACCCAATTTTAGACAACGAGTGGGTCTCCCCACTTGTTACCATACCTAAGAATAATAGGAAATGGAAAGTCTATGTGGATTATCATGAACTTAACAAAGCAACACAGAAGGACCATTTCCCTTTTCCTTTCATCGACCAAACCCTAGACACCCTGTCTAGGAAACAGTTATTTTCTTTCCTGGATGGTTTTTGTGGGTATAACCAAATCCAAATTTCCCCTAAATACCAAGATAAAACCAACTTCACCTGTCCTTGGGGCACCTTCGCATACAAGGTGCTTCCCTTTAGGTTGTTCGATGTGTCGACCACATTTCAGCAGGTTGTAATTGGAATATTCTATGAAATGGTGAATGATTGTATGGAAGTCTTTATGAATGACTTCACTCCTTATGGAAATAGTTTTGATGAAGCACTGGAGAAATTGGAAAAAGTTATGAAACGCTGTGAATAGACACACCTATCTCTAAGCAACTAAAAATGCCACATGATGATGAGTGAAGGTGTGGTTATGGGATATTTTATCTATGTCTAGACAAGATAAAGGTAATTTCAAATATTCCTATCTCTAGGTCGCAGAAAGAGGTAAGAATTTTTCTTGGTCATGTTGGTTATTATAGGAGATTCATAGAAAAAAATTCCAAGTTGGCATCTCCCTTATTTACTTTACTAGTGAAAGATGCCCAATTTGCATGGGCAGATGCATGCCAAGCAGCATTTTCAGAACTAAAGAAGAGGATATCTATAGCACCCATCTTGAGGGGGGCTAATTGGGCCCTGCCTTTTCATATTTCTTCTGATGCTTCAGACACAACCATTGGAGCAGTTATAGGACAACAAGAAGGTCGCAGGCCGTATGTTATCTATTAAATTAGTAAGAATCTATCTCCTGGTGAAATAAACTACATGGTAACAAAGAAAGAATTCCTTGCTATCGTTTATTCCATCAATAAATTTAGACATCACATTACTGTATACTCTGCATTTGTACATACTAACCACTCAGTTATTAGATTTTTGATGAACAAGCCCATTACTAATTTTAGAGTGACTAGGTATTTTTTGTTATTCCATAAATTTGACATCAATATTGTTGACAGACCAAAGAAGGAGAATGTGGTTACAGATTTCCTTTCTCGACTAACTAATAACAATGATGATACACCAGTTGAAGATTCCTTCCATGATGAAAATTTATTTGCAATCTCATCCTTTTCCCCATGGTATGCTGATATTGGCAATTAATTGGTTGCAGGTAAACTTCCATTGCACTTATCCAAATGAGAAAAGAGGAGAATTATACAGCAAAATGTGACGTACTGTTGGATTGAAGGCCACCTCTTTTACACAGAACCTGATTTGGAAATTAGGCGGTGTGTGAGAGAGGATGAAATCCACAGTATTTTGAATGCCTTCCATGATGATGCTTGTGGGGGGTATTTTGTTGATAAAAGGACGGGACATAAAGCATTAAGGATGGGTTATTTCTAGCCAACTATATTTTAGGATGCGAGAAAATATGTTCAGGCTTGTGATAGCTACCAAAGAATGGGCCAGTGAAACAGATTAGATGAAATGCCACTTTAGTCGTAGTTGGTGGTTGAACCCTTTGATATATGGACCCTAGATTTTGTAGGGCCTATCAACCCTCCATCAAGATAGAAAGTTTGCATTGTGTTTTCCACTGACTATATGACCAAGTGGGTAGAAGTTGTGGCCTTGGTAAATTTCAATGATCAAGCTGTAATAGATTTTTTATATGCAGAGATCTTCACCTGCTTTGGAGTACTTAGGGAAATTGTGACAGACATAGGACCACATTTTGTCTCCTGAAATATGGAGGCCTTGATTCAGAACTATCGCATTCAGCATCGAGTAACCTCTCCATACCATCCACGGACCAATGGGAATGTGGAAAGCACGATCAAGGTGATCGAGCCAATCCTTACAAAAATAGTGAAGACTCATCACAAGGATTGGGATTATAGGATTCCTGAAGCATTATGGGCCCACCGCACAACATGGAGAAACACTACATGATTCTCCCCATATGAACTGGTGTACAATAAGATTGTTGGTTTTTCTATTGAATTTGAAATTAAAACTCTAAGAACAACCATAGAGGAAAACCTGGATTTAACGGAGGCTCAGAAGAACCGGTTGAATCAACTGAATGAACTAGATGAAAAGAGCATGACTATTGTAGATCACATAGATTTAATTCAACAACAACGCTCCAAATGGAATGATCGGTTTATAAAATAGAAGGTATTCTGCAAAGGATATTGGGATTTACTCTATGATTCACAGTTTAAAGGGTATTTTAAAGGAAATTTATGCATGATATGGCTGGGACCTTAAAGAATAGATAAGGTATTTGACAATGGAACCATTCGTTTGACCACCATTGATGAAAATCGGATACCTCTGTTTACAAATGGTCATCGATTACAGCTTTATCATAAACCTATCTTGAAGGATGCATTTATCTCACAGGTCGCAGCTGATCCAGACTGTCAACTGTACAGGAGCAACGTTTTTTCCCTATTTCTAAAACTTTTTAAGTCTGCTGCAAATTCCACAAAATTTGTATATAAATAAAATTGTTTAATTTTCACTATGTACTTTTCTTTTTTTAAATTATGATCGGGTGTGTTTTTTTTTTTTAGAATTGTGAACATGTATTCGTGAGAACGTTCAGGTAGAAGAAGCAATTGCGACGGGACAAGTAATTGCAGAACCATGGATGATCCTTCTTCATTGATACGACTCCTTGAAATAACAAATGGATAAGATTGCAGATCTTTGACGGGAAATTTATCATTTCTCATATTTATACCAAGCCCTGTAAAAAAATTTAGTAGAAATTATGTTAAGTGCTTAATTTGTATCCGCTGGAACTTCGCTATTATTGGTCAAATTTTGCTGCAACTCCTTTATTTTTGCCAATTTTAGCTGCAACTCCGCTATTTTTTCCATTATTTTTGGCCAATTCCTGCTGTAATTGCTCTAAGTTTTCCTCTATTTTTGCCAATTTCCGTTGCAACTCTGCTATTTTTTTCGCTATTTTTGGCCAAATTCCGTTGCATCTCCGCTAATTTTTCTTCTATTTTTTGCTAATTTATGCTGCAACTCTATTATTTTTCCCACTAAATTTGACCATTGTCCACTACAACTTTGCTACTTTTCCATCAAAGTTGTCTATGTCGCACTGCAACTCTGCCATTTTTTTGCCAACTTTTTCCTTAACTCCGATGGTAATGTTGCTGAAAATATCACGGAAAATCTGCCACATCTGGGATGGATTTCCAACTGAATCTTAATGTTTCATGATGAGACCGTTTTACACTCCCTCCACATGTTCAAGTAATCAATGATGATACGAACATGCTCCACCTAATTAATGTTGGACAACAGATTTATTCTCAATTGCACATGTAAAATCATCTCCCTCATGTTTATTTGGCATAGAAAGTTCAAAACATACCTGGGAATTGACGAATCGAGTAACAATGGTTAGGTATGGATCCTTATTCCAAGTATAATCAAGTATTAAATGATGTAATAGTAATGATTATACCTTTTCAACCCATGGAAATACTCCATAATTAGTTAATATTCCTTTCAAAATTATCCCGTCTGTACTTCCAAACAACCATCTTCATATATCTGATAATCTGTAACACATCATATTTCTAATTTCTCCAAAAAATTCAAATGACCCATACGAAACAGTGTTATCCAATGACTATTTTCAATTGCTGCAACTTGAACGACTAATTCTGTCAGTTACTACACCCGCCTATCATAGCCAGTAAAGAAAATGCATTATGAATCCTCCAAGCAGGTATGAACCTAGCAATCTAGATGATCTGTCTGCAAACAGAGAGGTCTTTGACATTTTTCATGAAGCTAGATGGATTGGTTATTTCCATAAATTGAATGGTTTCCATAAGGAAACAACACTCCAGTTCGCTATGAACTTGAATGGAGAATATTTAGAGTTCATAGGGTTGAGGATTGATGCATCAAAACAAGTTGTAGTAGAAGTCACGGGACTGGCTCGGACTGGAGAGCATTGGTTTTCTGGAAGAGGGACAATTTGAGAGCAGTAGAAGAATTTCTAGCAGTAGGGGAGAAAGTGGAGATAAGGGATAGAGGCCTGGCACTGGAGACATTGCCCAGACCATGGGACCAAGTCGCTACCTTCTTGAAAAGGTACATTACCTATGAAGGTAGATATAATGTTTTTTACATTTATGATTTTTTCCTATTGTCTCACTTACGGCATCGCGAACTTATAAATATGCCATTTTTTTCTTTCACAAACTCTGCAAAACATGGCGCATTATGCTCAGAATTCTAGACACTCACTCTCCTCTTTCACAAATCATGGGTTTATTAAATTATTGGTGTAAAGACATTTGGTACAAAATAACTTAACTTGGGAACAATTTGTTGGAGTTGCGGTGCATTAGACACCTATAGTAGCACACGTTGAGGATAGAGAAGTCGAACAGAGATCCTCAGATTCAGATGGGGGGAGGGATGAAGAGTTGGAAGAAGGTGATGGTGAACAAGAGGAAAATTAAGGGGGAGTTGCAGCAGCAGATATTCCTATGGAGGAAATGGGTGGAGTAATAGAAGAAACTCAAAGAGTATCAACAGAGGAAATACAAAGGGGAACAGTTGCAGAAGCAGGGACATTGGAAGATGGAGCTACGAATGCGGTAGGAGAAGAAGGAGAAGTTGCAGGAAATAAGAAAATAAATCCTCATGTTGTCGAGATCGAAACCTCCTTGGAGATAAAAGGAACTACAATAGAGGAGGAGAAACCTTTAGTAGGAACTATAGAAATATCTACCTTTCTCACTCCACAGAGGAAGAGGAAAAGATCAAGTACCAGAGGAGAATCATCTAGAAGAAGGAGAACTATGACTTCTTGGAGAGAAGAAGTGGTAAGCATTGAAATTCCCATTTTACCCACTGAAACACAAGAACTAGTACGTATTTTACAAATGGTTTCCACTGTCACATAAGAACCTACTGAAACATTGGGAGAATCATCCTGGAGAATAAGAACTATGGCCTCCTGGACATCAAAAGTGGTAAGTACTGAAACTTCCATGTTACCCACTGAAACACAAGAACTAGTGGGTAATTCATCGATGGATGCCACCATCACACAAGAAATTGCTGAAACACAGGGAGAATCATCCAGAAGAAGAAGGACCAGGGCCTCTTGAGAAGAAGAAAGGGAAAGGATTGAAATTCCCATTTTAAAACCTAGGGTACCCACTGAAACAGAAGAACCAATTGGCAATTCCCCTATGGTGGCCACTTCTACCCAAGAAACTGTGTAGCGCAGTTAGAAATGATGCAATCTGAAAATGAATTGTTGAAGGAAGATGTGTGAACAATTAGGTAATAACTAGAAAGGTGGAAGGAGGAAAGAAAAAATCAAGCAGCACGAGGCCTAGACACCTTGGTAGAAGCTACTAGTCAGTTTGAAAATCCACGTTCTAGCTAGGAAAAAGAAGATCATATATGTATTGAATGTGTATTTGTATTTAAATTGGCAGGATATAAGGTTGATAAAATGGAAATAGCACCTTTCATATTGAAATGCTTAGTCCAAGGAGGAAATGAGACACTGAATAAGGAACCAGCACAAGAAACAAGGTTGGAAGTAGATTTTATTCCTAAGCAGGAATTACAAGAAAATGAGGTATTACAGCCTCAACACTCAAGACATACTGAATTGATTCCTTTTGCAAGTAGTTTTATGGAATTCAATTCACTTCCAAACCAAGAGAAACAATCAGATGACACAGAGATTGTGTAGCAATAACATTCATATGACACAAAGATTGTGCAGGAGTAACAATCGGATGACACAGAGATTGTGTAGGAGTAGTAGCCGGGTGACACAGAGATTGTGCAAGAAGGAGTCCAGCAGCCTGAAGATATGGAGATATAACATGACACTACTACACAAGAACCAGTGTCTTTAAATTTGGTTTCTGAAACTACTGCGACGGAATTGAAAGAATCAAACATTGCCACACAAGAAACAATGTTTCTGAAAACATTTGTTGAAACAGCAGTTCAAACTGAACTTGTTGAAACACAAGAGGTGGCAGTTCAAACTGAGGCTGAAACTAGTGAAACACATGAAGTAGTAGTCCAAACTGAGAATGAGGAAGCAACATACCATATTCTATATGTTCAAACATAAGAAGCAGCAACATAAGTGGAGGTTGCAGAACATTAGGAAACATCCACAGACAGGAATAATAAAGAGTTGACATAAGAGGTATTACTTTTAAAGCTTGAAGTAAGTAAATGGAGGTGTCATGCAAGCCAATTTGATGAAGGAGTGATTTCCCTTACTGAGCACAAAAATATCATTCAAGAATTAATGGAACAATGGGCTGAGGAGATCTTCTTTCAAAAAATTTGAGGGGAAAAGATTCAGGAGAAGTTAAAAGAATTAAAGAAATATAAGTCTATGGGGAAAGATAAAGAAAATATGATCCCTTTAAATCATGATTTATTGAGATCTATATCCCCCTCCCCATCCTACCCCCCATCCTACCCTATATTCCTATTTGAACAGATGACTATGTTCTAGATTAAGGCTTTAAAGGAAGGAAGGACCGGGCATATTGTAAAACCTTCTCAATTTTTGGAAACTTTCACTCAGAGTGAATTTTTTGAGAAAAAAATTCTTTTTGAATTATATATGCATGATAGGGCATGCCTAATGGATACTCAAGATAATCCAGTTCCCCATATTGGTGTTAAGTTTTCATATGCTACACTAGATTCAATTGTATTCAATTCAAAATCACAGCAGTAGCATATCAAGAATTACTGATAGAAAGACAATCACAATATAGACACAACATTTATCCTAGGAAACCCTTAAGGGGAAGAAAACCTAACAAAAAACTCCTCTGGACAAGATGTATAAAATACAATCCCAAAAAAAGGTGTTCTCCTCCTTCTGTTTTGTCTCTCTCTCTCATATGCGCTACACAAGTGAGTGAGTCTATGTTCAAATAAGAACCATAGCTCCTATATTTATACATATGTGTCAATTGACTTTTGCACTAGACAAGTTGGCCCCAATAAACTGCCTTGGCCGACTTCACCTAGGAATACTCAAAAACAATATATTATATTATTTAATAGGGTACTAAAGACCCGAAAAAAGTGGAGGATTTACCTCATGACTCTATGATGACCAAATACAATAGTAAAACCCCGTCAGAGGAATAATTACATCTCCCTTGGGTTACATCAGTAAAATACATATAGAATATCCTTTGAAGTTACAATATTTCAACACTCCCCCTTAACAAAGAGGTTATTCTGTTGATAACATCATCACAGACTATAGGAGAACAGAGAGAAAATTACAACATCACATCGAGATAATACATCCATACGTCATGGGAATTTTTTCACAATCAGTAACTGGAACAATTACTCTTTATCTTCTACATCACATGATCACTTGATCCTTTCTTTGTAGCAATGCATCGATCTTTCGATCCTTCATAGAATCACTTCGATCTTCTAGATCCTTTGTAGTAATTTGATCCTTTGTAGTAGCACTTCAATCTTCTCGATCCTTTGCAATAGCACTTCGATCTTCTCTATCTTTGTAGAAGCGCTTCGATCTTCTCAATCCTTTGCAGCAGCACTTCAATCTTATCGATCCTTTGCAGCAGCACTTCGATCTTATTGATCCTTTGCAGTAGCACTTCAATTTTCTGTAGTAGCCTTATGATATTCCCAATCCCTCGTAGCGGCACTTCGATCCTTTTAATCCTTTTGTAGCAACACTTCGATCCTTTTGATCCTTTGCAGTAGTCCTTCAATCCTTCTTGATCTTTTTCAGCCACACTTCAATATACTTGACCCTTCATTGTTATACTTCGATCTAATTCATCATTTTCCACCACACTACCTGCAGTATACATTATCTATTTGCGTGATGATCAATCTTGATCACTTTAGGACATAATTCCAAGGACGATGCAATCCTCCATTAGCATAATCCATGAAATCGATCAGTTGAATCATCTACAAATAAATGTATATCTCGACGGCACCTAGTGTTGTCCTTATCATCCACAAGGACTCATCTTAGACCATCCATACCACACAAGTTAGGACCACTCCCAAGTGAGTGTTATACTATGGTATCTACACCTGTGTGTAGGCATACTCTTCCAAGCAATAGTATTTTCTGTAGATAATATCTCAACCGCATACACAATGTCGGCCCATCGTAGAACATCCATACCACATAGGTTAGGACCACTCCCAAATGAGTGTTATACTACGTCATACATGAGAACTCATCATAGAGAATCTATACCACATAGGTTAGGACCACTCCCAAGTGAGTGTTATTCTATGGCATCTACATATGAATGTAGGTATACTCTCCATACAAGAGTATAGTCTGTAAGGTAGATCTCGACTGCATACACAATGTCAGTCCTAGTGTCCGTGAGGACTCATCATAGAGAATCCATACCACTGAGGTTAATACCACTCCTGAGTGAGTGTTTAATCTACAATATTCACAAATGAATGTGAGTATTCTCCATGCAAGAGTAACATCTTGCAGGGTCATCCTTTAACTAGTAAGGACCATTCTCATGAACAGAGTGTTATACCTACCATCCTCAAGAGAGTATACTATCTTCCATAAATAAATGTCATACCATCATCACTGTCATCCATCACCGATGTCAGTCTCATCATTACTCCTCCTTTCATGGGAATTTTCATATTATCAACCTGCCCCCCCTTTGTTCGAGGAGGGTTCATGTCTTTGACCTAATATTCCTTTTTGAAGAGGGTCCATCATTTGTAGTCCCATCACTCTTCCTACTTGTGAGGAAATTCCTTTTGAACTACACCAAGCTTGTCATGGAAATATTCAAACTTCATTCGAGATAGAGGCTTGGTTAGTATATCAACAACTTTCTCATCGGTACCCACATACTTGAGCTTGATGGCTCCCATTTGTACCATATCCCTTATATAGAAATATCGGATTTTTATATGCTTCGATTTGTCATGGAACATTGGATTTTATGTCATCTTTATCCAACTCCGATTGTCACAGAAAATTACTGTGGTGTCCACCTCCATGTCAAATATTCCTGACATCAGCTTCTGAATCCATATCGCTTCACAATAAGTGGAGCAAGCTGCGATGTACTCTTCTTCAGCTATACTGAGAGCAACACTAGACTGCTTCTTACTAAACCATGAGATCATGGCATATCCCAAACAATAACATCCACCTGAGGTGTTCTTTCTTTCGGTGGCACTTCTTGCCTAATCTGAATCCATATACCCATACAAATTGCAGTCATGATCTCTCCCATAGTATAGTCCCAAATCAATCGTACCTTTTAGGTACTCCATCACATGCTTTGCGGCTATCAAGTGAACCCGTCTAGGTTTAACTAGATACTGACTCAAGGTGTTCACAGTAAAGCATATATCTAGCCTTATGTTTGTTAGATACATTAATGACCCAATAATATCTCTATCGTGAGTCATGTCCATTGGCTCGGATGTATCAACAGACAACAACTTTAAGTTGGTGTCCATGGGTGTGGCCATGACTTTACAATAAAACATATCAAATATTTTCAATATTTATATTGCATACTTTTCGTGATTCAGAAAGATTCCCTCTGGGCTCTGCCACACTTCCATCCCTAGAAAATAATGCATCAATCCAAGATCTTTCATCTCGAATTGTTCATCTAGCTTCTTCTTGCAATCCTTGATGAGTTTCTCATTTCCAGTCAAAAATAGATCATCCACAGACAACAATAGTATGATTGGTTCATCATCCATAATCTTCATATAAATATTAGGATCATCTTTACTCTTGGTAAATCCCATGATTTTCAAGAAGCTATCTATTCTGCCATACCAAGCTCTACGAGCTTCCTTCAGTCCATACAGATCCTTTTTCAACTTCCATACATGATTTTCTCTATCTTCGACTTCAAATCCTTGAGGTTGTTCAATGTAAACCTCTTCCTCAATCACACCATTAAGAAAGTGCCATGATAGTTCTGATGGAAGTGTACCTTGCTACTAGAGAAAATGGTTCTTCATAATCGATCCCCTCTTTCTAAGAGAATCCTCTAGCCACAAATCTTCCTTTGTACTTTTCAACACTTCCATCCGCAGCATTTTTTTTCTTGTATATTCATTTTGAAGATACCACACTCTTGTTTTCTGTTTTGGGAACAATATCCCAAACATCATTCTTCATGATCGATTATTATTCTTTCATCATTTATTCAACCCATTCTCTCTTCTGTGTAGCTACCTCATCGCTGGTGAGTTCTTGGTCTACAAGATCACACATCAAAGCTACATAACTGGAATATGGCTTTGATTTTTTGTTGGTTCTTATGGAGCCTTCTGGTGCTCCATATCTTTCTACTTCTTGTATGATTTCTCTTACCCAAGCAGGTTTTCTCTCAAGAGAGATATCCATAGTAGGGGGCTCCTAAGGCTCTAGAATGTCATGATATTCTGATGCTACTATTTTAGGAGTTGGTTCAGTTTCTGTCCTTCTGGGAGGTACATCTTCTTCATGTACTTCTTCAAGATGCCAAATTTTAGACTTATTAAGAATTGCCTCTTCATCAAAGGTTACATCCCTACTAATATCGATATGATGGAATATTGAGATGTATATCCTGAAGGCTTTGGAGACTTTGCAGTATCCTACAAATATTCCCTTCTTACCAGAAGGAACCAATTTGGTTCTCTTCTTTTTTGGAATATGTACATATACTGGACAGCCAAATCTCTTGAGATGGCTTACTTCATGTTTCTTTTGCGTATACATCTCTTCAGGAGTCTTAAATCCAAGAACACTGTGAGATAATCTATTTTGCATATATACATTTGTTCTGGCAGCTTCATCCCAAAGGTGCATAGGGAGGTCTTGGTCATGAATCATGGTCTTCACTACTTCCATTATAGTTCTATTCTTTCTTTCTGCAACACCATTTTGTTTGGGATTATAGGGAGTGGTTAGTTCCCTCTTGATTCCTGCCTCCTTACAGAATGCTTCACATTCCTTTGAAGTGTATTCTCCACCATTATCTGATCTTAGTGTCTTGATTCTCTTTTCTAAATGATTCTCTATCAAGGCTTTGAATTCCTTGAATTTCTCAAACACTTCACTCTTATCCTTCAAGAAGTGTATCCAAGTCTTTCTTGAATAATCATCAATAAATGTGACATAGTATTCATATACACTTAAGGATATGGAGAGCATAGGACCACATACATCAGAATGGATTAGTTCCAACGTACCTTTAGTCTTTGTGTCACTTTTTGAAAAGGGATTATTGATGCTCTTTCCCTGTGCACATCCCTTGGAAGTTCCCTCGTGTTCGATCTTCAGATTTGGTAACCTTGTTACCACCTTGATCACATAGGGAAATGCTTTGTAGTTGATGTGAGCAAGTATCCTATGCCACAGTTCACTTGAGCTTCTAGTCTCATGGGCAAGGGTTGTCTCTAGATGTCCTATGAGCTTGTACATTCCTCCTTCTTATTCTCCAATGACTACAACATCTTCAAGTGTCTTTCCTTTGAACCACATAAGTACTTGTCCATATATAAAAGAAACTCTATATCCTTTCTTATCTAGAGCTGAGATGGAGAGTATGTTCTTTTTTAAACCTGGTACATATAGTACTTCCTTCATCTTCATGGAGGTCCTAGAGTGAAGCTTTTAGCTTGATTCCCCAATACCTTTGATGGGATATTGATAGTCATCTCCCAATGATACCTTCTAGAGAGAGTTATTCTCTTCAATATTTGACATAGTTCTCTTATTTCATGTCATGTGCTTAGAGGCACCTCTATCAATAAGCCATGTATCTTCTCCAAGTGTTACAGACCCAGAGAGTGCAGAGAATAACACATGTTCTTTCACATATTTACCTCTAGTTTTCTTTCTCTTTCTTCATTCTCATCTTCAGCTAGATGAGCATGATGCTTTTTGTTGTTGTTGTTATTTGATGATGGACACTCTCTAGCAAGATGTCCTATCTTATTATAGTTGTAGCATTGATACTTTGAGTAATCCTTCTTCTTCTTCTTCTGGAGTTTCTTCTTTGAAGGATTATGATTACTACTCTTGAAGTTTGATTGATTTCTTTCTTTAGTCTGGGTAGCTAGAGCTTGTTCATCTTCTCTCAGAAGAGCTTCTCTATTGGCTACTCTAGCTTCTTCTTGTATGAAATCTTCCCATACTATGTCAAACTTCATACTTTATTTTCTTGCACCTATAGTTTGGATGAATGAGTCCCAAGGTCTAGTGAGGCCATTGAGAGCAGTCATAACCAATTCATCCTCGTCAAGGATATCTCCAATAGCACTTAGCTTCTCTTTGATCTGGGAGACCCTTGTGAAGTAATATTGAATAGATTCTCCTTTTCTCATCTTGGTTCCATTTAATTGAGCTCCCAAATTCATCTTTATGTTGATGTTCTTTCCTTCATACATTTTGGAAAGTGCATCATACATTTTCTTAGATGTCTTCTTCGATGACATCTCAGGGATCAAGTGATCCTTATGGAATCAGCAATGATCCTCATTGCCTTGATTAGGTCTTGTTCATGCTTATCCTTAGCTTCAACTTATTTAGGTTTTGCAACTTCATACTTGATGTACTTCTTAAGACCATTCTCTTTCAGAATGAGGCCAATCCTATACTTCCAAGCCAGGAAGTTTTCTAGGCCTTCCAATTTGTCCTCAAGCTTAGTGCTTGGGGCCATCTTGTCCAGTAAGTCACTCAAAATTGAAATTTATCAAACAGGGTATTGACCTTACCAGTAGATGCACTTGGAGGAGGAAATTGGGTTGATCCAACTAGTTTCTGGAGATACCTAATCTTCAGTCTTCAAATTCTACTTGCAAGGTTGCAGCACTGCATATTTTCTGGTTTTGTTTCACTTTAGTTTTTATGTTTCACTTCCAAACTAGGGTTTGTCTTTCTTGGAATTATAGCCACGTGAAAAATTCTATCTAGGGCTCAATAGCTGCACTCTAGGAGAGTGCAACTTTCTATGCAATCATATTTTCAAAACTCCAACTTTTGGAAAAACCCTAATTTCTTTCGGAGAGGGAGGAGGGATAATTTCACCTTGTGAAAGTTTCTCTCATCAGGTTAGCTCTGATACCATGTTAAGTTTTCATATGCTAGACTAGATTCAATAGTATTCAATTCAAAATAACAGGAGTAGCATATCAATAATCACTGATAGAAACATAGTCACAAGATAGACACAACATGTATCCTAGGAAACCCTCAAGGGAAAGAAAACCCAACAAAAAATTCCTTTGTATAAGATGTATAAAAGACAACCCAAAAAAAGGTGTTTTCCTCCTTCTGTTTTGTCTCTCTCTCTCTCTCCTATGCACTACAAAAGTGAGTGAGTCTATGTTCAAATAAGAACCAAAGATCCTCTATTTATACATATGTGTCAATTGAATTTTGCACTAGACAAGTCAGCCCCAATAAAATGTCTGGGCCGACTTCACCTAGGAATACTCAAAAATAGTATATTATATATTTATTAGGGTACTAAAGACCCGAAACAAGTGGATGCTTTAAATCATGACTCTATAATGACCAAATACAATAGTTACACCCCATCGGAGGAATAATAACATCTCCCTTAGGTTACATCAGTAAAATACATATAGAATATCCTTTGAAGTTACAATATTTCAACAATTAGGGATATTAATTTAAGATCATTTACCTCTTTTGTCACCAATCATGTGCATTGGTTAAGTGCCTCACATACCATTCAGATAAACGGGTACAGGTCCACTCTATGGATTCATGGAGAACCTAGAGCCCCTCTCTTTTTTATTGTTAGGCACAAGAGAAACCTTACATTTCCAGATAAAGTCAATCAGTTGGTTGTATTTCAATAGAAGGTTATATCTACTTGTGCTGATATGATATCTCGACAACATGACATTGCTCTGCAAGGATGCGGTCAGAGATGGGAATTTTCCCTTGTAGCCCTAAGGGAAAAAAATCCATTTTTTTTATTATTTTTAAATATGCCATGTGTAGAGTAACTAGTTATGTTAAATGTATGGAGTCCTATGGTCTAAACTGGTTGGGTTTAAGGTTTATATTTCCTCTTATTTGTCGTCCAAATAGAAACTACAAGGGCATCTACATGATGACAAAGAAAGCTGAGAGAGACTATTGGGGTGCTTTGATCATAAGCAATGGGTTTTTGCAACTAGAGGAGGTACCAGAATCCCCATTTAACCTAACAATTTTTCATAGGAAGAGTCTTGATTCTGATTCAGACTCATACTAGTTCAAATTGTTGCATGAGGACATGCAATCAGATAGTTGGGGGGAGATGTTGGGTCCTGAATTTACCCCATTTTTTCGTACTCTGTTCGATCCCTTTTCCCTATTTTTATCCCTATTTTGAAGTTGAATCCTTATTCTTTCCATACAAATGAGCATGAATATATGAGGTATAAAATCATTATTTATTATTTCCTTTTGTGCTTGGTTTTACTTATAATCGTGGATTTTACCTTTCGTTGTGTTGATCTGTCCATGATTTGAAAGAAGGATTCAGAATCACTAGGTGACACAACTACAACAGCTCATCATATCTAGAAGTTAGTCATGCTTATCACTAGATACCTACTCAATGACCCAATCAACATTAATGACGAAGGAATCTCATATACTCATTCACGCTTGCAACTGAAACTCCCCTAGAATCTTCCACACTTCACAAGGCATGTCAGTTCACGGAACACCTCGAAGTAAAATCCTATTTATTCCTGAGTTGATTTTATGCAAGGGATTGTTAGTTGTAACTGTCTTGATGATTCGGAAGCCTAAAGATCAAAGATATTCATGGCTGCCCAAAATTTATGTAACAGAATAGATTTACTCTTATATAAGTATATGTAGGCAGGGAAAGCCAAGGGTTCACAAATTGTAAGAGATATAGTAGAGTGACTGTAACTGTAACTGCAATTTTATCAAATTAATAAAGGAGTGAAAATTCTCAACATCTCTGTTTGAAGGCTAGGGCCTACCTTCTAACACATTTGCTGGTAGTTTAGATGCTTTAGTTTATTTCATTTATGTCTAGTGTGGAATTTTAGTTTGATACATTTATATGGTTAGTTGCAACTGCATTTAATCAGTGATTGCATTATTTGGCTTTCCTTTGGCTTGTTTTAGGTGGTTTTGTGTGATAGTTGACTATGTAATTAATCTTCCCTTTTATGCAGAAGTGTGCTAGTAGTTGTTACAAACTTGCCCAGCTCCTATGTTGTGTGTGTTATTTATCTTTCTGGAGTTTGCCTAATTAGATAAGCCATTTGCTTTGATGAATTTGTTGCTTGATTAATGAGTAGAGACCTTTCTGATTTGGTAAATTAGACTTCCATTTTCTGCAAAAGTAATTCTAGGTGGATTTCTCTTTAGATCATAAACCTTAAGATTAGTATGATAGGAAATAGAAGTTCTTTTCAATTCCTATATGGGTAAGGTTATTTCAATTTCTTACAAGGAGATGAGTTGGTTGAGCAGTAATTTGAATTGAGTGATTTTATTTTTACTTATCAACTACTGAACATGTTTATGCATATTCTTTGCTAATTTCCTTTGAAATAACATACTTCCCTGGGTTGATAGTTAAATATTGAACACTCTTCTTGTTAAGTAATTAATGAGTATATAGAATTCCCAACAATATATTCCAATTTGACCACTTTTTAAGACATTTGATCTCTTAGAAAGTGATATTTTATTGGTATGTGCTTTTTTTTGGAGTGCATGAAAGGATTTTTTGATATGTTTGTGGCACTTGTATTGTCACAATATATTACTATTGGATGCTCATACTTCACAAGTAATCCTTCCAATGTCTGCTTCATCCAAATGAATTGAGTGCAACATGATGCAACAAAAATATATTCAACTTTTGCTATAGATAGTGCAATGGATATTTCTGTCTTGCTTAACCATGATACCAAGCGATATCCCAAAAATAATGTTGCTCCACTGGTACTCTTTCGGTCATCAATACTTTCTTCCCAATCTGCGTTAGTGAATGCTTTTAAGGTGAAGTCTTGACATTTTGGATACCATAGGACATAATACACAATTCCTTTTAGATATCTAAGAATTATTTTTACTACAGCCACGTGTGTTTCTTTGGGAGCTAATTGAAATCGAGCAACCAATCCTACAACTTGCATCACATCTGGTCTTGTAGTTGTCACATATAGTAGGTTTCCTGTCATAGATCTATGCATGGTATGATCCACTTCCAAGGACTCGTCATTCTTGCTTCACTTACAACTAGTGATCATAGGAGCATTAACAGGATTAGAGTCTTCCATCTTAAACTTCTTAAGCATGTATTTGATGTACTTGGTTTAAGAAATGAAGATTCCTTTTTTGATTGATAAACTTGTAATCCCAAGAATAATGCTAATTGACCCAACATTGACATTTCGAATTCATTCTTCATTTCATAAGAAAAGTTTACACTTGGTATGTGTATATTGCTTCCACATATGATATCATCCACATAAACAACAACAATGATCATATTCTTATCTTCGATCTTTATGTATAGATAACTATCAGTGTCTCCTCTTTTATATCATTTTTGCTCCAAGTAGTTATCTAGACTTGAAAACCATATTCTTGGGGCTTATTTGAGACCATAGAGTTCATTTTTTAGTTTGCAAACATAGTCTCTATTTTATGACAAGAGAAAACCTTCAGGTTGTTCAATATAGACTTCCTCTTCTAATTTTCCATTCAAAAATTGAGACGTGACATCCATTTGATATACTTTGAAGTTTTTATAACATAAAAATGCCAAAAACATTATGCTTGCTTCAATTCTTGCTACAGGTGCAAAGGTTTCTTCAAAGTCAATACCCTCTGTTAACCCAAAAAATCCCTCACTCAGCTCTACATGGCCTACACCACCCAAGGACACCCATGCATGACCTTTGTATCACCCCATTAGACCCCCACACCCTCAAAAAGGCTTAAAAATGAGTAAAAGGGCTTAAAAACCCAAAAAAGGAGCCTAAATAACTCTCCTATGGGCTAAAGCCTCCAAAAAATGGGCTAAAACCTCTCAAAGGAGCCTAAAACCCTAAAAGGAGCTAAACTTACGGCAGAAGGGGCTAAAATCCCAAAAAAGGGGCTAAAGCCCTGACCAAGGGCTTAAAACCCTAAAAGTCCCCAAAAAAGCTATAAAAGGAGGGGCGGGGGTCACTCTAAAACAACTCTTCCCTTGCATACTATTATGCTTCTTGTGGATTCCTTGAGACCCTTTGTCTCTCAAGCCAACCACATCCCCCTCTCATCCACTCATGTTCCCCATTGAGCCATAGCTCCTCCATTGCTGACTGAGATAGAGAAGTGCTTCTTCCAGCCAGGGCATGGTGGCCCATTGCACCAAAGACGAGGTAAACCATTATTTGTTCATGCTTTTTCTTAGTAGATTGGTTATTTTCTAACCCATATTTGCTTGAAGATTTATTTCTAACATGTTTTTGTAGGTATATTGTTGTTTTTAATAGTTGTTTGCAGGTTTTCGAAGCAAAGCCCTAACCTTGTTTGCAGAGGGGCTCACGACCATTTCTTGTCCATCTTTTCTTCCTTTCTATTTTGTTTATTTTTCTTGCATTTCCACATAGAAACCTACCCTTCCATCCTATAGATGGAAGGGAGCCATTCCTACCCCTGTAGCAAGGATAAATCCCTACTACATAACTGGTGACCATACCAGGTCGATCCCACAGGATCCCTGGTTCAATTTTTTAAATTTCAACTTTTATTTCAGTTTATGCCCTACATTTAGAATTTCTTGTCAAATCTAGTTTAAATCCTATTTATTTACAGTTTATTGTTTTTTCCGAGCCTCCACAAGGCAAATCTGAGTCCATTTAGCCACAGTACAGGTTACTTTCGGTCGGATCTGACTCAGGATCAAAAAACCCCCAATCCAGAGTAGGTCGCACTTATCGGGCCTAAACAGGGGACCAGGTCGCTCATTTAGGCTTCACAGGTGCGACCAAGTCGCCCTTTTTCCCTCGAAAGATGCGACTTCCTCCAGAAAGGCAGACCGCTTCTGTCTATGAAATCTGTGCGACCCCCTCGCCTGTTTCAGGAAAAATTTAGCGACCCCCTCACTACATTTGACCTGAAACATGCAGTTTGTCCCTCAGAAGTTAATTTTCAATTTACTAAGGACTGTCAATGCGGCTCAGCTGCCTCTGTCTAGCACAATAGCCCCATTTTTTTTTATGTTTCAGTTTACTGCAATTTCATGTGCAAACAAAGTCTAAATTCAAAAAACAATTACTGGTTAATCAACATAGCCTAACTAAAACTGACATAAAATTAATAGTCTTGCTTACCCTTC
Source organism: Pseudotsuga menziesii (assembly GCA_001517045.1). Lineage (NCBI taxonomy): Eukaryota > Viridiplantae > Streptophyta > Pinopsida > Pinales > Pinaceae > Pseudotsuga > Pseudotsuga menziesii. The sequence goes on from LPNX010926792.1 coordinate 84,362, forward strand.
CTCCTCTACCCAGTCATCACCCTTCGAGCTATTCTGGGATAAGATGAAGGGAACATCTCGTATAGTAATAGGCCCTTCATCAAATAATGTTCAAACCCATTAAAAACGGATGACTTGGAAGGTAAAGGGGGTAGAGAAGGAGGGCTTCTCACGGTGCTAAGCGTCCTCCCTATTGACCAACCTTGCATCCGAGAGGTGACATGTGGATCTATGGATGGGCTTAGTCCCATTGTGTTGAGATCCCAACACCTTCTCTTGGTTGAAGAAGAATATAGGTGTAAGGTAGTCACCTAGTTAGGCTATCACAATTCAGGGTAAAAAATGGTATCTGTCTACAAAATTTCTGTTCATTTACTACTTTCAACCACAATATGATGAATTCATAAACCATTTGCAGCCACCAAATAACACAAATACATACACACCATACCACATAAATCAACCCCACTCAGTTCATGACGCTGAGAGAGCCACTAAAATTGATTAATTTACACTAAGTTCAAAAATATGCAGTCTTTGAGGACATAATTCCCTGACTGCCTTAACCATGGGAAGTACTTGGGCTCTACCCAGAAACTCATTGTGAGGAGTACCACGGGAACCTCAAAGTAGTTGGACGCTAAGAGGAATTGCCAAGTGAAATGGGCAACGAGCCCCACTGATTGAGTAGAACACCTACGAGGAAAAAGCCAAGCGTTGTCTTCTAGCAATCTTGGTGGCCGAGTGACCACCTACAGCCAATAGGAATCCATTGAAACCGGGGTCCAAACTATCATTCCCACCAGTTTGATACACAAATCTAACACAATTGATCCCTCACACTCTTCCTCACGCCTGAGAGGCGAACCACCACAATTCGGGTCATTGAACTGACACATTAGAGACCATTCTCGATGACCTCTCACACCATCAGAAGGCCACATAGCCTCTGATTTATATCCAGACCCATATCAGTCTGAACCAGACCTACACACAGCACCATCAAGCCTCATGGCTGGTGCAAACCTGGATACATTTTTCGGCATAGTAATCGCCAGTGGACCCATGTCCACACCACAAATTATCGCCAACAACCCTACAGGTGGCCCCAGCATGGTCATCCAAACTATCATCAGTCAGCTACCACCACCCATAGTAACCACTCAAGCTGTCCCACCTACAACACTTGTGGGAAGTGGACCTTCCACATACACTGCCCCTCCTGTCACACATGGGGGGCAGTGCCCCTTCCACATACACTACCCATCCTATCACACATGGGGGCAGTGGCCCTTCCATCCACATTGTCCCTCACACCACACTTGGGGGCATTGGCCCATCTACAATGGCACCACCAGCACCCCCAGCTATACAGGTACATTATGCACCTACAAACCCCACCACTATACCCTCCCCATCTCACATCAACCTGGGGTCAAATATTCCTTTCATGGCTCATCTTAACTTGCCTCATTTGGCTCAATTAACAAACGAACCCATCCGCCATCAAACATTTTGGCCTCCCATGCCAACCAAACTTCCCTCAGATATTCCCAAGTTTGAAGGGAAGGCAGGGAGTGTCCCCAAAACCACATCATGACATTTCATCTATGGTGCTCGTCAAATAGCATTGTAGATGATTCGATTAGGCTAAGACTATTCCAATGCACCCTCATAGGTGCGGCAGCCAAATGGTACATTGAGTTACCGCAAGCCAAGTACCCAGATTTCAACTCCTTAGCTTTCATGTTTCTGCAATATTTCCAACTCCCCATCAGATATGACGAAGGGGTGGAAATATTGTTATCCTATCACCAGAGCACCACGACACATATAACCGACCACATCCATGAGTGGTGGCGACGTCATAGTTTGTGCAAGATCTAACTTGACAACAGGATCTTTTTGGATTGGTTTCTCAAAACTTTGCTCCCACCCATAGCAAAGGACGTTGCATCCGAACGTCCCCAATCCAAAGAAGAGGCCATACTGAAATCCCAACAGTTTGACCTGATCTACACACATTTCGGATACCTCTACACCGTCATTCCAGACACTACCCGTCTGGGTACCTCCTACCGGGATGCACCGGGGGCATCTCATGCTGCAGATGGCATCATAGGCTCGATCTCCCAATAGCCATAGCACCGTCTGACACCACCTGCAGTTCCACCACAACCAAGCAACACTGCTAGTGTTTCCTACCAAAACCAAACTCCGTACTATGCCAGAATGATGTCCCAGTCCGGAGCAACAACATCCTACGCACAATTTGCACCACCGCATCAGGCTCAGGCCTTGGCATGGCAGACACAACAATATGCGGGGTAAATGCCCACATTTGTGGCACCGCCTCCCACCCAAATTTATTATGCACCACTAGTGCAAGTGGTTCAAGCCCCCTCCCCTGCTCCACCTGCTCCATTGGGACAAGTATTTACACAACAAAACCATCCCAACCAGCCTACCCCCAACAATCAACAAGGGAAATCTAGAAATAATCGGCCCCAGAACCAAGCCAATAATCAACCGCAATGAGGCGGTCAACAACCAAACCCTCCCAACAATTCCCTAACAAACCGACCCACCCAAAATCATGCATGACCAAATGCACTAAGACGCAACACGCCATTGCGCACAAACCAACCGTGCACACTCTGTGAGGTCTATGAGTACTACACATTCAAGTGTCCCCTCATGGGTCGCACTAAGCAGGCCATTCGGAATGAGGTTCAACAAGCCACCAATGCTACAAATCAAGCCCAACCCAATCCGACACCACAAGGACCTCATCCTATGGTGCTTCAGAACCCATTACCGGTCCAAGGATTGGTGGCAACTGCAACACCATCCACAGCCACAACACCAATAGAAGCCGCAACATCACCCATAGCCGCAGCATTACTTGCAACCACAACGACAACTACACCCCCAAATACAACCAGCAGGGAGTTATCTGGGATCCTCACCAGTCCATACAATTCCCTTCCTCTTTCCCCCACCTGGTGTCATGAGCAAGCCTATAATAGCCACCCTCAACCTGCCCAACTTTACGTTGGGAATTTCGGTGTGGTATCTTGATCCACTAGCTCAACCATCAATGCCCTATGTAGTCTTAACACCTGTGCAATCCATTGCAGTCGAGTTCGATCCTCCACTCAGTCCGAAAATCAAACCACCGCACCCAAACCTGCACCGCCCCACTCGAAAAGGGCCAGGGGTAAGAACGCCAAAGCCACCGCAAAACCTCAGCAAATCACTCCTTGTGCCATCAGCGAACAACATGGCCATCCAACTCAGAATTACCCTGAAATTCCAATGATCCAAGCACATTTGGATGCCATGGACACAACCGAAAACCTCCCCATGGTTGAACTTCCAACCGCGCCAATAGTCAGAAACAAGTCACTGAGAATAAACCATGTTTGTGCCCTTTGCGGTTTGTATGGATGTTATTCTCACCATTTCCAAGACTTGCCCAATTTTTGAATAGCTTTATCTGACCTCCGTCAACATTCCCTGGATTCTGACATCACCCTGATCGAATAAATTCATCCCCCACCTCCTTCTTCAGACACCATGTCCATTTACATGATGTCCAGTTTAATTGACCCACTCATCTCCACCTTCAATGTTGGTCCATCATACATGTCTCTTTGGTGCTTCCACAATGATGAGGAGATACTTGAAGCTTTAACCGCCCTGGAATACCCATGGGACAATATGCACCATCACTCGTTCTTCCTCCCCGAAGAACTTGTGTCGCAGTCTGACCAGTTTTTCTTGGAAACTAAAGATTTCATCCATGGGAAAGTCAACTGGTTCAAGAACCCCATCCTGGCACCAGACACCTTCAAATAATGGAACATGGACAACATCTCGCCCACCATAAAAATCAACATCTCATCCAATCTTGAGATTGTTGAAAAAATCATGCTGGGGGCATCTTGCTCCCCGAAAGAGGTTGTTTCCTACAAATCTCTCTTCTAAGAATTCTGCGACATCTTCACCTGCTCTTACACTAAAATGCCCAGCCTAGATACATCCATCATGGAACACCACATCAACACATGGCCCGATGTGGCCCTAGTACACCAAAAGCAATGGCTGATTCACCCTTCCAAAGTATTCGTGGTGAAAGACAAGATAGAGAAGCTGTGCACAGTCAGCTTCATCTACCCCATTGCCTACACCACTTGGGCTTTTAATCCTGTTCCCATGAATAAAAAAATAAGGTACCATTCACGTTTGCATAGACTTCCATGACCTCAATGGGGCGTGTCCTAAAGAGAACTTCCCAACACCCCTCATCGATCAGATCATCGATGCATGTGCCAGACATGAGGCCTTTTCCTTGATGAACGTATTTTTCGGCTATAACCAAATCCAAATCCAAAAAGAATACCGTTAAAAGACGGAATTCACAACCCTCTGGGGCACATTCGTGTATCGCGTCATGCTCTTTGGCCTAAAAAATGTTGGGTCCACCTTCCAGTGTACCATGACACACTACTTTCATGACCTCGTTCACATCATGTTGGTTTGTCTCGACAACCTCATTGCGTGGTCGTAGAAGCAAACACAACACATAGACGACCTGTGAAAAGTCTTCCTATGATGTCACAAGTACGAAATCTACTTGAACCCTTTCAATTGTGCATTTTGTGTCCCAATGGGCCGTCTCTTAGGGTTCATCATGTCACACAAAGGAATGACCGTTGATCCCCGAAAATTCCAAACGACTTTCCCTCTAACGTCACCCCTTTGAGTGATGATAGTACAACTTGTATTATAGTCTTCCTCCTTTTTTGTTTTACACATTTTTCAAAAGTGAGTCTTATGTATCATTTCCTCTCATTGCTCTAGATGGAGCACACCTCAAACCGGTATATGGGATTTGTTGATGGAGCAAGCAGATGATTTCCAAACCTTGCCTTAGCTGCATGGGTCATCTACTCCCCATCGCACGAGTTGATCCATATCGATGGAATATGCATGGGCAGTGAGACCAACAACCAGGCTTACTACGATGGTGTCAATGGCCTCTTGGCCACCGCTCTCCAGTTAGGTGTTCACCATATCAATGTCTTCTTAGACTCCCAGCTGCTTGTTTCTTAGTTGAACAACTACTATCGGGTATGTGATCCCTGCCTCTTTAGAAAATTCCTGCGCACTGAACAGATGGTTAGAGAATTTGAGTCCATCACATTCACACATGTTCCCAAAAACCTCAATAGTGTAGAAGGTAAAATGGCTAATGACATTATAAACTGGCATATCCACAATCGCATATCGGAAACATACAACCATAACATCATGCATAATTATATTTTAAAATACACACACAAATGTAATAATACATCATCTAGGCATTGCATTCCACATCATCATAAAAAGACTCACACATATAAAAGTGCATCCATGTGCATCAAAAATATATATATAAATAGATCAATCGCATGTCCAAAATATGTCCAATACAAAATGAGAAGCCACATATGCTTTCTCAGCGGGATACACATAGCGACACAGAAACTCCTAAGTGCACCAACGCACTAGGGGCAGCCCCACTAGGTTGCTAATCTGACTCACACCCATCATATCACTCAATATCATCATCTTCCTCAGAGGACTCATCCTCTACAAGAAGATCACTTCTCGCCACTTGACGAATGTGCTCACAGGCCATAGCCATCCTCCTCATCACGAAAGTCCACTCTGTAGGAAATATATGGATAGAAGCAATCACAGCATTGCTCAGATGTTGCCAACCATCATCAGAGACCCCAGCAGCAAGCCACTCCAGATGCAGCAGTAATCCATCCATCTCCCGTTGTCGCCTGCGAGGGTTCCGAGTAGGAACTGCCGCAGGATCCACACCAACCACCCACCTCAGATGACCAGGCGGTGGGCGAGGTCCAATATCTACACATACAAACAAGGACACCATCAGTCCACACATATCAACATACAACTATCAACAAGCTTAAACTACACTATGTATAAAGATGATCATAAAAACATCACACATACATACCAGCTGGTCCCCAAGCCTAGACAGGATGTCAGGGCATCTCGGGGTCCCCATGATAGTTCATATCCGCATACGGGTACTCCTCAATCACCACTGGAAGCTGTCGCCAGTGCTCTAACAGCTCCTTAATAAGGAAGCATCCCACTCTATCGCCACCCTCTCGAATCATCATCTGACACCACCGGTACATCCACAGCTCCCGTGGACCACTATCCTATACAGCCTGGTGTGGACGCAGTGTAGGTACTTTCTCAAAAAAGAAAGCACACAGAAACGAGCCAAAACAAAATCCTACTCCAAATGCCTTCGACTTGTTCAGCTGACACCAAACAGCCTGAAGATACATCTGAGCCCACCCATAATATGTGCCAACCATAGCACGTTCTACTAGTTGAAGCTTCCCTCTAGATATCTTGTGGCTCCCCTTGGAACCCAAGATATGTAGCAGTAATGTCGCCACCACCCGTGTCAACAAATCCTCGATGTCACACATCAGGATATAGGAGCTATGCACATATGCCGTAGAATAATAGTGCCTATCGCATAACTCCTCCAATGTCTCCCCCCAAAACAACACCGGTGCTAAGTCACCAACAAATCCCAACATAGTAAGCCCAGTCAAGAAGTATACATCCACTAGCGTGATCTCAATCCACTTGCCCTAGAAGAGGAAGACCTCCTCCTCAACATCCCAAAAACTCACCAGCGTTTCCAGTAGAAAACTCAAGCTCTTCATGAGGGGTATCCTCATGAACTTCAGTAAACTGTAATAGGCCAGTGTATCACGCACATTCCCATCTTGTAATGATGCCTCCCGGAGGTATTTACAGTCTCTCTCTTGCCACTTGATCTCAACCATCCTGCACAAGCAAAAAACAGATGTCAGCCACTGCTCTCATCAAAACAAATCACCCAGAGGCCAAGTCGTACCTATTTAGGAAAAAATGAGCGACTAGGTCGCTCAAAAATGCCCCACATATGTGACCAGGTCACTCCTTTTCCTTCGAAAGTTGCAACTTGCCTCCATGTATCCCCAACAAGCTCATGGAGGCCCTCCAGGTGGCCAAATGTAGAATGTAAACCGCCAAAAAGAAGAGATTCGGTGAGAGCTCTTACCCGCAAGTTACGGAACTCAAAACCACCAATTGGAATAGGAGAAATCAGCAAATGAATATTTAGGGCCCATCTCTCCAACTCCACAGTGAATAGTGACAATGACACCTCACCAAGTGGTCCCCACCCTTATATAGGCCCTATTTGACCTAATTTCTCTCGTTTGACACAACAGGACCATACAGAGTCCATTTGAGACGCCATTTGTGCCAATGGTTTCAGAATTTTGTCCTCTATCTTCCTATGAGACCATTGTCTCATGTTTAACAAATAAATTTTGAGACCATTTCCCTAAAGCTACCTCGATTTACGAGCCACAACATGGCAATGCAAGTGCCTACAGACCTGTACTTGTATCACTCTTGCCTACTACTCCTCATGTGGGTTCTCAGGCCACCACCCATTAAGGGTCACCATTTTTCTTCTTATTTTGTATTTTAACACATAGTTGTCTTCTCCATCCACCGCACCTTACGCGGACCTCCAGACCATTGTCCACAAAATGATTTAGTTTTCTTGCATGTATTTGGCATATAAGTGCCCCCGGACTTGCACTCAAATCACACATAGTCAATTCCGTCCACCATAACTCACACACAGCTCTCCTAACCTCTATCCAAGAGCCACCTTGATTTGCATGATCCTACCGCACCGACTTGCGAGCCTCTACCATGATCTATCCTGCACAGGTATTGGTATGTTCATAACTCACACACAGCTCTCCTAACCTCTATCCAAGAGCCACCTTGATTTGCATGATCCTACCGCACCGACTTGCGAGCCTCTACCATGATCTATCCTGCACAGGTATTGGTATGTTTGAGAGCCTTCTGCTCCGTCCAAACTGCATGGATGACCTTTGGACCACTATCTACCATCCTGACATGGGGCACCTCCTGTGCCACCGCAATCAGTTGATCGCACTGGAGTTTCATTTAAGCTCTTTTCTGACTCCTAAAAATAATGAAAAGATAGTCGAGCACAGCTACTTCCTTTCTCACTCGCTAAAGTATAGGAAATGGAATCTACATCATCTTGTTTACCTCCTTTTGTGGACTATGTAGACCATCAAACGAAAAGGACCACCATGGCGTATTCAATTCAAGACCATTCCCCTCTGCATACTTTTATGCTTTCTCGGGTAGAGGCACCGCACTTTACGAAAAATCTCACCATGGGTTGTCGTTAAGCTCTTTTCCAGCCTTCTCATCAAGAAAATATTACCGAGCAAACTTGGTTTCTTTCTTGCTTGTAAAATTATCTGAATGACCGTCCAGTCAGTATAGGTTCAACCTTTTCCAACCTGATTGGACTACCAGCAGTAAAGAAGTATCTCATCCCCTAAAGGATGGGTGAGCTCTCCTATGTATACTTTTATCCTTTTTTAAGCACAGGAGACTACCAACAAAAAACAGCTCCCACTGGAGTCTTCTTCGTGCTTTCAGACTCTCTAAAATTGAAAGCACCATCGAGCATTTACCTTCTCGGGCTCGCCAAAAATCCATGAGATCATACCACAATGGTGTCTCTAGACACCACCCCACAAAAAACAGTTTGAAAACATTCCCACTTTGGGCCACCTTTGTTTAGAGTACTTTGCAATGTGTCTTCCTTAGATACCATCAATATCAAAAGTATCCACCTCCCCCAAGTACTATTTCCCATCTGCAGTGACATTCCCAGTATTACAGCTATGATCCCATTCCCATGAGTTAGTTTCATCTGCTGCCTATTCCTCCCTACTGTCATACTCTGAACAAAGGAATTTTGAGTCAACCACACTCCCCCTGCCCCTATTCAATTCTTTCCCTCCCCGTCCCCCCCCATTCAGTGGGTTAGTCTGTAGATTGTCTCACACATTTCGATTATCTCCCTCATGCTTCTGATCAAGGAAACATCATTTCCTTGACTATGGGTAGGTCTCCCTCTGTCAACGACAACACACATATTCCACAGGATAGACCTAGAGGTCCTTGTACCTTGGTTTCATTAACATCATTGATGAGTTCCTTGGACCACTTGGGAGGAGTCCTTAGTGCCTCTCGGGATGGTTGTTTCTCACGTGCTCGACTCCAATTACATTAGCGCACCATTGAGATTCATATAGGGTTTGGTGCATGCAGTATTTCATCGAAGACCCCAGATGTCACCTAACTCTAGCACATTGATGAGTCTATTCGAGGGACCTAAACAGGTTATGTCCCTTGTGATTTTTGGGTTGCGTTAGAGACAGTGTTCAAAAGCCCCACCAATGCTTCTATATAGATTTATGATTGATGTAGCATACTTATACCATAGAGACTGACTCTTAATTAGCAAGTCCATACAACTATGTACCATCCCAGATCCAGCAGGCCGTCAGTCATGAAGATATAGCATTCCATGAGAATGCCATGGGTCCAATGTAGCAATTTTTCATATCAGTATTGTATTCAGCCTCACATTGAGGCAACCACTATGTATCATCAGTTATATATGATCGAATCTTGTATTTTAGAGCATGGATCAAATTATTCTTTTGACATTGTTACAAGCATGGGGATGCCCACCTCGTCCATATACGTGTCACACATTATGTGTATCTCACCCATTGACAGGAACCATATTAATACAAAATCCATCATGCCCCATCCTTGGAAGCACCACCTCTCCGTAGAAAATCCTATGATGTACATCGGCCATACAATGAGCTTTTGCCCTCACACATCAGGGGGTAATCTGTTAACCCAAAAAATCCCTCACTCAGATCTACATGGCCTACACCACCCAAGGACACCCATGCACGACCTTCGTATCACCCCATTAGACACCCGCACCCTCAAAAAGGCTTAAAATGAGTAAAATGACTTAAAAACCTGAAAAAGGAGCCCAAATAACTCTCCTAGGGGCTAAAGCCTCCAAAAAGGGGCTAAAACCTCTCAAAGGATCCTAAAACCCTAAAAGGAGCTAAAGTTAGGGCGGAAGGGGCTAAAAGCCCAAAAAAGGGGCTAAAGCCCTGACCAAGGGCTTAAAACCCTAAAAGTCCCAAAAAAAACTATAAAAGGAGGGGTGGGGGTCACTCTAAAACAACTATTCCCTTGCATACTATTATGCTTCCCATGGATTCCTTGAGACCCTTTGTCTCTCAAGCCACCCACATCCCCCTCTCATCCACTCATCTTCCCCATTGAGCCATAGCTCCATTGTTGAGTGAGATAGAGAGGTGCTTCTTCCAGCCAGGGCATGGTGGCCCATTGCACCAAAGAAGAGGTATACCATTATTTGTTCATGCTTTTTCTTAGTAGCTTAGTTTTTTTCTAGCCCATATTTGCTTGCAGGTTTATTTCTAACATGTTTTTGCAGGTTTATTTATTTTTTTAATAGTTGTCTACAGGTTCTCAGAGCAAAGCCCTAATCTTGTTTGCAGAGGGGCTCGCGGCCATTTCTTGTCCATCTTTTCTTCCTTTCTGTTCTATTTATTTTTCTTTCATTTCCACACAAGAACCTACCCTTCCATCCATTAGACGGAAGGGAGCCATTCCTACCCCTGTAACAAGGAGAAATCCCTACTACACCCTCCACTTGAGCATTTCCTTTACACACCAATATTTCTTTGTTTCTTATCACTTTTCCATGTTCATTGAACTTATTTTTGAAGACCCACTTGGTTCCTACAATATTCTTGTTTCCAGGTTTTGGAACTAGTTCCCAATTTTGTTTATTCTCAGTTTGATCCAACTCTTCATTCATGGCTTTGATCCAATCATCATCTTTCCTGGCTTATGCAAATTTCTTAGGTTCCACCACTGATAGCAAAGCTTGTTCATTAAATAGTAGTTTTCTTCTTATACTAACTCCAACATCTTTGGCACTTATGATTTGTGTCTCGGGATTATTCTTTTGTATTCTTCTAGATGGAGTTTTTGTACCAGGTCTTGGAGAGTCTTCATCTTTACTTTCTTGTGAATCTTCTATTTTCTCTATTTCTTCTTCTTCTTATTCATGATCATTTTCATCCTTTTGTAATACTTCCTTCTCTCCTTCATCAACATCTTGGATTTTTACTCTTCTTGATTTCATGTCATCTACCCTTATATCTACACTTTATATGATTTTGTGTAGCCTTTTATTGTAACACCTATATTGTTTCTTGGTGGAAGAATATCCCAAAAATATTCCTTCATTAGTTCTGGAGTCATTTGTCAAGGTCATATTCATTCCTTTTTATCTAACAATTGCTGCCAAACACTCCAAAATATTTGACTACAGCAGGTCTTCCATACCATAGCTGGTAAGGGGCCTTATCATTATTAACTCTAAGTTGTCCCTATTTAAGATATAAACAACTATATATATTGCTTCCCTCAAATACACATCAGGAAGTTTTGCTTCATTTAGAATAGTTCTAGAAACTTCTTGGACTGTCCTGTTTTTTCTAATGCCATTTTGTTGAGGAGTCTTGGGGGTTGAAAACTGTCTTTTAATTCCAAGGGTTTCACAAAATTCATTGAATTCATTTGAAGTGAATTCACCTCCATTATCTGACCTTAGACATTTTATTTTTAAATTTGTTTCATTCTGAACTTTTGCTTTGAAAATTTTAAACTTCTCAAAAGCTTATGATTTTCCTTTGAGAAATGTAACCCAAGTCATCCTTGTATATTCATCTATGAACAACATGAAATAGTACTCTCCTTGCAAGATTTTAGTTCTTATTGGTACACAAAGATCAATGTGAACTATTTACAATGGATTTGAGGTTGTGTGTTCTTTTGCTTTGAAGTTGGATTTAGCCTCCTTCCCATGTTAACAATGTTTACAAACTAATTTTAGAGGTTTCACAATTTTTATCAAGTCCCTTACAACTCCCTTCTTACTTATTTTCATAATATTTTGAAAGTTAAAGTGCCCTATCCTTCTATTCCACAACCATTTTTCATCAATCATACTCATGTTGCATTGTTCTTCATTTTCTAGGATATATACATTACTCGAATTCCTTACAATAGTCCCAACAAGTCTTTCTGAGTCCCTTTTTTTATTTCACATTTCTCAAATTCAAAAATGCAGATATTCCCTTGATCACATGTTTGACTTACACTAAGGATATTACGATTTCAGTCTTCTACTTGGAACACATTTTTATCTTTGATCTTGTCGTTGATAGTAGTTGTACCTTTTCCAATTATTTTGGAAGACATATTATCTCAAAAAATGACTTTTCCCTTATTACCTTTTCTTAGGCTTATGAACTTGTTTGGATCTCCTCTCATATGTTTTGAACACCCACTGTCAATATGCCATTGATTCTCCTTTTCTCTAGCACATAGAGCAATCATGGATATCTCCTCCTTTTCTTTTTCTTCCAGCCCTTTCTCTAAGTTTTTGTCTTGAAACTCTTTTGTAAAAGCCTTCTCTATAGGAGTCATTAGTTTACAATTTCTTTCTATATGTCCATGGTTATTAAATGTGTAACACTCTATGTCATATCTTTGAAGAGGTGCAAAAAATTTATGGTTTCTTACTTTTTGTTTGTTACTAGATGCATTCTTCTTGTAGTCACAAAAATTTCCATATGCTCTACAATTTAGGGCTTTATGACCAAAATTATTATACGAGTAGAAATGACCAAAAAATATATGTTGATATCTACTTGCATTGGTCTTCTAGGCATCACATTAGTTCTATATTTTTCATGAAAGGATAGAGCATATTTCTTGATTTCTTCCTTTTGAATTGGAATCTTCAGCGCAGCAACATAGCTTCTTGTATTTATACCTTGGTTTGTGAGGGAGGAACATTCTAGATTCTTTTTGTTTTCATATCTCAATCCAGATTTATCTCTTTATGGTATTTGGCTAATCAAGATGTCATCTAGAGTCTTTGAACTATTTTCAAATTTTGTCTTAATATATTCTTCATCAAACATATTTCTAAGGTGCATAATCTCTTCTTCAAGCCTTTTAGATTCTTGTATTCTCTTTTTTAGCTGCAAATCTAGGTCTTCTTTAATCTTCTTGGCCTCTTGCAGTTGGGTCTTTAATTCATTAATAATTTGGATTGACTTTTTGTTTTTTCTTCCTACAGTTTTCAAGTTCTTCAACAACAGTAATGAGTTCATCTTTTAGGTCTACTTCTCCTTCCTCTTTGGATTCACCATATTGATCTTGATTCTATTCCCATGAATAGAATTTTTGTTTCTTTGCCTCCACTTGTGTTTTCATCTTCACTATCTTCCATGGTGTAAATGATCTTCTTCTTCTCATTAAAATTCTTCTTGTTTTCGTCTTGTTCTTTTTTAGCTTCTTTGAGGATTCTCTCTCATCACTATCATCTCGTTTAGTATAGGGACATTTTGAAGCAAAGTGTCTAATTATTTCACAATTAAAACACTTTAGAGGTATATTTCCTTTATACTTGCCAGTACCTCTCTCAAGTTTCTTGATGAATAGAGCTTCTTAATCATCTAAACTCTTTGAGTGATTCTTAGATGGGGTTTCAGACTTCTTTGGTTCTTTTGAGACCTTAAATGTTGCTTCTTTTCTTGAAGGTTCATTTTGTCATGTTCACATCTCATATTTAGTGAAGATCCCTTGTAGTTCATCTACTGTCATGAGGTCAAAATTATCTCATTATTCTAGAGTAGATACTTTTGAGTCATACTTCATGGGCAGGGTTCTTAGTACTTTTTCAACGACTTCCCTCTCCTTTATTACTCCTCGAAGGCCTCTAATAGCATTGACAACTTCATCCACTCTTAAAATATATTCTGCAATATTTTCTTTCTCCTTCATTTTTAGACTTTCAAACTATCCTTTACATGTATGAAGTTTGGATTTTTTTACTTTGGCTACTCCTTCATAGAAACATTTTAATTTTTCCCAGGAATGCTTGGTTGTCCTGCAATACATGACTTTTACAAATACTAAATTTGTTAACCCACTCAAAATTGCATTCAGGGATTTTGCATTGGCCTCATATTGGTCTAGTTCATCTCTGTCTATAGGTAGGTCATCTGGTACTTTATACTCTTTTTCAACAAACCTCCAGAATTTGTATCTAAGGGACATTAGATGGAACTTCATTCTTACACTCCAGTATGCATAATTATCTCCTATAAATAATGGAGGTTTGTTGGTGGCTAACCCTTATTGTTGATCCATAGTGGTTTTTAATAGAATCCTCCTTCCAGTGATTTAAAATGTAGTGAAGGATCCTGCTCTGATACCAATTGTTGGAATATTGGAAAATATTGAGATGGGGGTGAATCAGTATTGATAAATTTTAACAATTAAAACCACTTTTAACTTATTCATTAATGCACATTATCAACAAGACAAAAGTAACACAACTTTTATCGTGGAATGCCAATTGGGAAAACCACCAAAACTTTGTATTACTGCAAAATTATATTTACAATAGTTTTATCAGCTACTATTGAAAGGATGCTAATACACCCTACTTCTTACTAGCTTCTACTGGAAGGAGGTTACGACCCCCTAGTTTTATCAGAAGCTATTGAAAGGATGCTACATCACCCTATTTACTTGATACCACTGGAAGGAGGATACAACCCCCTTGCAGGAATGTATCCTACCCTAACACCACCCTGCCACCCTAATATGTTTTTATCAAACTTGCAGATATTCTTATGTCTTCAGTTCTGTCACTAGTTTCTCATTACTTACTTGGTCTCTGTCTTCTACTACTGCTATTAGATATGGACTATAGAGACATCTTTTCTAAACTCAAAATATTGCTAATAAATACATCATTCATATTTTCTTTACAAATGGATATCTTCATTCTAGAGTTTCACAGTTGTGCCCTTTAAATATGGAGTCGTGCTTGTTCATCAGACACAACACTTCATAAAAATTGCCTCTTCATCAAACACGTTTCCTTATTTCTCTGCTTAATTTTTAACTCTATTTAAATTTATGAGTCGCGATCTTCCTCAATTCCCTTTCCACAATGATGTTTGCGCAAAGTGGTGTCCTCAATGCTTCTTTCCACAACTACCTTCCCACAATTAACCTTCTATAATGATCTTTCCACAATCGTCATTCCCGCAATATGTGGGAACTCCTTCCTTCCGCAATTGTGGGTTGCAGATTGTGGGTCATCTTTTTTACTTTTCTTGAAACTACTTCCACAATTGCAGATTGGGGATTTCGAATCTTCTTTTCGACTTTTCTCGAAACTGCTTTTACAATTTGTCCTCCGCAAAAATTCTTCCTCAATTGCGGATTGCGGATTGTAGGTCTTCTTTTCATAAATTCTCAAACATGACTTCTTCAAATCTCTTCCGTAATAGTATTCCCGTAGTTTTAACAAGATTTCACCTTGGCATTGCAGTAACTATTCTAGACCATTGATCTTTCTCTTTCTTATGATCTGGGTCGTCCAAATATTCAATCCATAGAAACTTGGCGTTCTAATTCTTTTGAATTTGCTTAACATCTATGATAGTTTAATCAACAATATTATGTCTTTTGTTATTCCTTTGTCATTACTGAACTTCTTTGACATCAATGACAACCATATTAAACATCATGTATAATAATCACTATAATGTCTGAGGTAGTTTCTATTCCTGAGTTGAATGCTACTAACTACATTGCTTGGAGGAGAAAGATGATTGAAACTCTCAGGGGAAATAATCTTTGGTGTATTGATTTTTTTTGGTATCCAAGAGGATTAGAACCAGCGACCTTTCAGCTTAGGGTGTGTCTTAACCATGCCCCACCACCAACTGTTCTACATCTCATGGATAATCTTTGGTGTATTGTTAATAGTGACATCAAAAAACCAATTGATGTCAAATAATTACTTGTATGGGTGAGGAGCATTGTAAATCCATGAACATGATCCTAAATACTTTAAGAGAATTGAGTCATTTCTTTCCGAATTATAAACTTATAATGAGAAGATTAATAATTGTGGTTCATATTATAAGAAAAAATATACAACCCTCATTATTCTTGTAGTATAGGAATTACCTCCAACCTTTTAGTTGCTCGTACAAAATAGGGATAGATCTACTTAAATGTTTAAGTTATATGTGAAACCTAATTTGAATAGTTTTGCAAAGAGTTGTTTTGTGAGTAGGATATGTTTCTCTCATTAGTTCAATTGGTAGCTAGGAGGGATCAATTGGAACATAGTAAGAAGAATCCAATCAAAGTTTCTTAGAAGAACAGAAAACCTCATGTTTCTAGTACCTCCAAACAAACTTCTAATGATGCTCCTATAAAGGCTTCAAAGGAGAAAGTATAGAAAACTTTCAAGAATAAAGGAAAAAACAATCACGCTAAGATGAATCACTTAAAAAGGTGAATCAAACTTGCAAAACATAAGAAGAAAGACTCCAAGGAACAATATGTAGCTATGTGTTTCTATTCTATTAATCTAGGTAACTCCACTTCTCCTATGGAATAGATTATGGATTTGTGTGCCTAACATCATATGACTAGTACTGCTTCATTATTCACCGCTTATGACAAGAAGAAGCACAAGGCTTAAAAAGGTTCCATTAGTGATGGTAAGAAACTTTAGTAGTAGGTTGTAATATTCATGTTCCTAATGGTGTATTGGAAGATGTTTTTCATGTTGAAGATATGCCCATCAATTTCCTTTATGTTTATCATGCTAATAAAAAATAATATCAATTTGAAGAATGGGCTAATATATGTCCTTAAGGATATCAAAAACAACTTCAAAATTGTTTCATTTGGCCCCATTGATCATGAAGGAGTTTTGTTTAAGTTCAATGGTTTTACACCACCCAACAAACAACCATTATATTCCTGTGTTGCAAATGCTAATGATCACAGTAAGTTGTGGCATGGAATATTAGGTCATTTGAACTATGTAAAATTGCAATTGTTGTCTAAAATGGTACTTGGCTTACCTCCAATATCTTCCACTAGGGTGCTTTTGAAGGTTGCATACAGTTTGAGAAGGATAAAGCCTAGCATGCCCAATAGAAGTTGTAGTTGGATCATAATGACATATGTGGTCCTCTAGAGACTCCTTTATTATCAAGTGTTCTATATTCATTACTTTCATTGTTTATTATAGTAGGAAAACTTGGGTCTATTTCTTGAAGCATTTATTGTATTTTAAGAATTTAAAGACCTGGTTGAAAAATAATCCCGTAAATGTATCAAGACTCTCAAAAATAATAATGTGGGGGGGGTACACTAAGAATGAATTTGAAACATATTTATTCAAGCATGGCATCTAGCACCAAAAGACAGTTCCTTACACACCCCAACATAATGAGGTTTCCAAAAGGAAAAACAAGACCTTGGTTGAAATGGATTGATGTATGGTGTGTTCAAAAGGGATGTAGAAAATATTTTGGGCCAAATCTATTTATTTTACTAACCATATTTTGAAAAATTTTCCTACTAAAGCAATTTTCCAGGTTTCTCCTTAAGAAAAGTGGAGTGGAAAATGACAAGACATTAGAAATTTCAAGGTATGTGGCTGTGAATGTTGGGCTCATATTCTTGATGAAAAATGGAATAAGTTGGAGCCCAAATCTCATAAGTGCATATTTATTGGCTATAGTGAGGATTCTAAAGGTTCGGGTGCGAAGGCCCCAAATACTTGTTTTAGAAAAACTCCTTGTAAAATATTGTAATTTCATAATCATTATTGACCATTCTTCATTAGGTCACATATCTAACAGTAGGAGTTAAGTTAGAGTTTTTTTTATCTAGAAGGAAACCCTCATTTTTGTATGGGGGAATTATATTGTGGTTGTGTATTGTGAATTATTATTGTGACTGAATGAGAGACTATGAGAGAGTGAAGAGGAGGTTGCATTAGATGTGTTGCGGGTTGTATCCCTTAATTTTCCTAGAAGGCATAAAAGAAATAACTAGTTGTTTCTATGTGGATGTATCCCATATCAAGTGAACCAAATATATCAATGTCTGTCTTGTATTCTTCTCTTCTATGTTTTATTTCCACATTTATTTATTTTTATTGATCTGCGATCTTGTTTTCTAACATACCGAGTTTTTAATCCATATATTCAAGATGTCATCATTTGGAATGATGTATAGTTCAGTGAATTCTCTCCACCACTTAATTCTATTGAACCTCATGTTGCTTTGAAATTACCTCAATATTCAATTATGATAGTGTTTGTTACTCCTTCCTCAAGTATTGTGCAAGGCCTAGACCCTATTTCCCTTTTGGTTCTAGTGATCCACCTAAACTTACTGAAGAAACTAGTGTAGTCCAAAGCAATACTCACACTCTTCCAGTTTGGGCATGAAAGACACTTGAATATATAGGTTCTAATGTTGGTATTCCATCTGACTCACACATGACTATATCTTATTTTTCTCTCATGGAAAAGGTACTTTAGACACAGATGATCCTTCCAATTATGAAAAATCTAAAGGCAAGTAAGAATGGGAGAAAGAAATGGATGTTGAATTTAAATTTTTCCTGAAGAACAATATTTGGAACCTTTTCCCACTTCCTTTTGGTAAGAACATTGTTGGTTGCAAACAAATTTCATTGTAGAAGGAAAGATTGAAAAGAATAAGCTTTGGTTAATTTCTCAAGGATTTGTTTAGAAAGAAGGTATGGATTACACTAAAACATCTTCTCCCATTGCTAAAATGAATGCCATCAAAATGAAATTTTCTCTTTCTATATATTTTCAATGGGAAATTAACCATATGGATTTCAAGAGTGATTTTTTAAATCGTGGTCTTCATGAAGAAATCTATATGCAACAACCACCTAGTTTCATTGCCTCTAAAAAATCAAGTTTTGTATGCAAGTCGAAGAAGTATTTGCATGGTCTTAAACAAGAACCTGGACTTGGTATAAGAAGATTGATACTCATTTCTTGGAGAGTGGTTTCAAGTGGTGCCAATATGATAAAAATATATATGTTAAATTCTTTCAAGATGATGTCCTCATTGTTGTTCTTTATGTGGATGATGTAATCCTCACAAGAAACCAACTTTTCTTAATCTAAGGATTAAAGAATGATCTTAAGCAATGCTTTGAAATGATATACTTATACCTATTGCATAATTTTGTAGGTATTTAGTTCTGGAATATGTTTGATGGGATTTTCCATTCCCAACCTATTAATTCTTTGAATTTTCTAGCTCGGTTTTCATATGAGTGATTGTAAACCTTCACCAACACCATTTTTGTTAAGGGTCAAATTAACTATTGATTGTGATGCTTTCCTTATTGATGCCACACTATATCATCACCTTGTTGGGAGCTTTATCTATATTACACATATTTGGCCTAATATCTCTTTTGTTGTTAGAAAGGTCTCTAGGTTTATGCAAAAGCCTCATGACAGACATTGGAAAGCAACTAAAAGGATTCTCAAATATATTCAAGGAACTTTACATTATGGTGTTTTCTATTCTAGGAATGCTTATGTTTGACTTCTTGGTTACATCAATTATAATTGGGGAGGAGATACTACTAACAAGAGGTATACTACAGGCATGGATGATTTTAACAACCCCCCTAGATTTATATGTATAAAAAATGGGTGAATCTCTCTGATATATAGGAAAATTTGTAGGCAGATTTATCAATAGTATAATATGTATATATAAAAAATTTGGCAAATATTTCATTTTATTATATAATTTTGTAAAATATTAGTGAATCTTTCACTAAGTTATAAGATATTATAAAATCTTGGAGAATATTTAACTTCATTATAAAAAATTGTAAAAACTAGCAAATATTTTGCTGATTTATAAAATATTGCAAAAATAGACACAACAAGATTTGAACCCAAAATCCGATGACAAAATCCAACGAAATCTAATGTTTTGGCGTATTTAACTTTCAAATTACAAATTTAGTCAGATTTTGAAACAAAGATACGTCAAATTTTCGACCTTCACACTTCGTCGGATTTTCGACCATCCACCACATTGGATGTTCGACACCAAAATTTGGCACCTCATCAAATTTTTTACCACTATCCTAGTCAAATTTTAGACCTACGATATCATCGGATAATCGACCCTAAAATTCAAACTTCTTCGGATATGCGACGTTCATGGTTTTTGGTTTTGCAATGGTAACTAGGTTAATATCGCCAGTTATCTGACGAGAGTTCAATTAGAAAATATATAAATTCTAGAAACATTCTGACATGTTTTATATAGAAGTGACGGACTATTTGCAGAAATTATTTTATTCCTCGATGGAGGGTCTAAGGAATTGTTTTATTCTTCAACGGACAATTTGTGGAATTATTTTATTTTTCAACAGACTGTTTGCGGATATCATTTTATTCTTCAATAGATGGTTTGCAGAAATTATTGTATTCTTCGACAAACTACTATTTACGGAAATAGTGATGTGTGCACATTGATAGTCTTCAATATTTTTGTGACAAAATGTCAAACAGCAATATTCTTGATCCAAAAGAACAAAATCGATAATTACTTGTTAGACTCCGGGATGGAGGGAAAGGAAGGGGTGATGGGAAATGTTATTGTCCATGTAGTCAATGCAGGAGTTTTAAGAGGAGAAAAATATTGATCACAACAGCCACAAAACATTTTAGGGAACATGGAAACGTTGAGGGGGGGAATGAATATCGTCCATTTGTAAGTTTAGCATTATAAAAAAAATTATATTTTTTGCTTTGGTAAATGCATGTATTATTTTAATATTTCCTATATTAACTTATATCTATTGAAGTATTCATGTAATTATAATGGAAATACATCATACGGCATATCGTCCAAAGCAAGTGCTTTCATAACAAGTACCGAAGGAACATGGAGCTATGATTAATGGAGAACAAGTTAATGATCCTATTGAAGAAGATGATCATACTGGTAACGTAGTTGAAGATGATGGTACAAATACATTGATCCATGATTCATTTAATGTTATAATGGATGACGATGATGACAATGATCATGAAAATATTGATGACTATGATGTTTTTCACGATATACCTCTTCTTAAGAAGGCATACCAACCCCTTTATGAAGGCTCAACACAAAACTTCTCTCTGCTATATTGTTGATAATGAACTTGAAGGTTATGAATGGTCTTTCAAACATATCAATCACATGAATGTTAAGGTATGTAAAATAATACATCACATATATATGATCGTGATAAAGGTTATCTTTGTTCCTCTAATAATTGTATTGTTCATTCATAATTCAAATTAATACGAATGAAATGTGTTTTGTTAATATTATTTATATATTATATTAACTCAATTTTTATTTTTATTTGATGTAGCTTGATAGCTGAATTTGTGTTACCACCGTCAAATATTTTACCTCACACATATCGATATTTATCTGCCATCATGAAATAAATTGGAATGCATTATGAAGAAATTCATGCATGCCCCAATGACCATGTTATATATTATAATCAACATGAATATGCAACAGAATGCCTGGAATGTCATAGAAGTAAATATCGTATAGATCAAGAAACAAAAAAGGTGCTTCGCAAGGTTCTTCGTTAAATTCCCATAATTCCACGTTTGCAATGGTTGTTCAGGTGCAAAAACATAGCACAATTTATTGATTACCATGCAAGGAACATAATTAAAGATGATGTTATTCGAACGCCTGTAGATGGCTCTGCATTTAGAGATATGGAGAAAAAGTGGCCTCACTTTAAAGAAGAACCCTGTAATATTAGGATTTCTTTGGCAGTAGATGGTGTTAATCTATTTGCAGAGATGAGATCTGTTTACACGGTGTGGCCTATTTTTGTAATCAACAATAGCATTCCTCCATGGTTTTCAATAAAGAGGGAGCACATAACGTTGTCGATGTTTATTCCAGGTATATCGTGTCTACGACTGTTTTATTTTTAATGTAGTTGTGGCATCTCATTTGTCGTATTTTGTTTTCTAATGTCATATATATATATATATTTTATTTTTCTCTTGTGCATGGTTTATATATCTAAATGGTACTCATAATTATATATTTTATATGTTCAAATCAATCAGGGAAGTACCAAGTTAAAGATATGAATGTACATATTGAACCTCTTATAGACAAGCTACTAAAGTTATGGAATGGCATCAGTATGTATGAATTATGTAGAGCGTATTGGGAAAGTCAATTCCAATTCCATGCAATGCTTGTATGGAAAATACACAATGCCCCATGGTTAACCCATTTTTGTGGTTTGTATTTTTAAGTTCCAAATTAATTGCATTTAATTTTATGAACTAGTTAATATGGTACTATGCACGCATATTTTTATAAATATTCCATTCATTTTATATAAATTATAATTTACATAAATATTCCATATATTTATGTAGGTCTTCAGAAAAAGGGAAAATTTGCATGTCCGGTTTGTAGTCTTAAGATCAAATCTTGTCGCTCAAAAAACTTAAGAAAGGAGGTGTTTGATGAGTATAGGTACTTCCTCTCTAAGAATCACAGGTATCGAACAACCTAAAAAAATATATTCAATGGGAAGCAAGAGACTACATTAAAACCACAGAGAAATACACCTCACCTATGTAAGTTGCAATATAATAGAAATCATCAAGCTGGTACGTACGGATCATCGTATATGAATTGTTATGTATTTTTTTTATTGTGTGTTGTTTACTATAGAGGCCATTGATTTCTATAATTTCTTTATAAAATACAATTCATGATGTCCATTGTGATCATGAAGGAATTAATGGGCTTCCATGAGGAATGAAAAGTTATCCTAAACAATTCAGCAGGTTTCCCTACTATGAGCACCTACAAATTTCTCATATGTTTGATACAATGCATATCAGAAAGAATGTGACTGAAACATTGTGGCAAATATTGGATCTAAGGAGCGAAAAAGAAAAAATTGTCAAAATTTGCAAAGACATTCAAGAAGGAAACCATGCAATGAAAGACGTCATTCAAATTCATAGCAACGGAGACCAAATTAATATAAACTCACTTCCATGGATGGTAACAGAGCATCAAAGTAATGTTGTAAAATAAGTCATGCAGAAAATTAAATTTCCCATTGGATTTTGTGTGAACGGGAAGAATATCCTAACAAAGAAAGGTGATTTTGAGGGGGTGAAAACGCATGATTAGCATGTCTTCATGAAGGTAATTATTATGGTATTATTGTTTTTTTAATTCTAGTGCATATTTTTGTTATTTTGTTTGTCCACTCTTTTTTTTTTAAATGATGTGGTTTGTATATTGTTACAGTATGTTCTACCCCTCTCTCTCCCGAACAACTTCGACAACAATGTCAAACAAGTTATATATAATCTTGGGAAATACATGAGGTAACTAGTGATTTTTTGCATGTTCTTAGTGTTTCTTTAATTCATCGTAGAACTTATATTTGTTTTTTCTCCACTAATTCATGTTATGTAATTAAATGTTTTTTTTATTAAATATCAGTATTGGTTTGCGTGACTTCTATATGGTTGTCATCTAAATAAATCCATAAAGAAGATATAAAGTATTGGATGAGAGAAATTCCTCATCTCATGTGTGAAATGCAGAAGCATCTATCTTCCTCATTTTTCAATGTACAAGAACACTGCCTCATACACCAAGTTGAGAGATTGAATTGTGTGGACCTGTGCACTCAAGGTCCATGTGGATGGTTGAGAGGAACTTGAAATTTATGAAAAGTTTGGTTGGACAACAAGAAAGTGTTGAGGGTTCTATGATGGAGTGATATATGGTATACCAAAACATGTTGTATATTAGAGAATATATTCCTGATTTAGTGTCAAATCTCAATTTACATTGCATTTGTGATATGGACTCCAATAACACTTTTGAAAGGGAGTACCTGAAGGGGAAAGGTAGATCGAGGAAGGTGAAAGGTAATTATTAGCTAGTGGATATTAATTAATATAATACATTTTCTTTTTGACTTTTATGTATATATATCATACATGTTCTATTTTTATATTCAATATATTGCATCAATTAAGAGTGTATACTTTGTTAAGATAATTTACATTTGTGTTGAATTTTAATTTTTATTGTCATCAAGTAGTTGGTCGAGAGTGGGGTGCAATTCATTTTTACATCGCAAACAATCTTGACTAGATGAAGGTATGTATTGAATGATGTGAACAATATGGTCATGGAATATCATGGGAAGGTGTCGCTTCATTGGTTAAAGCAGCACATGGCAATGGAAATATGAATCTTACACAAATGGAAATCGATTTAGCTTATCGTTTAAAAGATAAGAAGACAACCATATTAATCAACCACTCTAATTTTTTTTTGGCAAATTAAATATTGATGTACACATTGAGTTGTTCCCTATATGGCATAAACATGTGCTTAATCATAAATATCGAATCATTATGTAATCTTTTCATGTATGGCTTGTTGTAGGTAAAACAACATAAGGCTATGGTGTGCAATGGATGTAGATATCGCATCAAAAAGTTGGATGAAAAAAAAAACATTATATTGTCGGATATCTGCAGTATTTGACGTGACCAATGTTTCCTCTAGAAGTGACAGACATCGAGAACTTTCTAAAAATCGATACTATGGGTATCTGGAAGATATTCTTCAGTGTGACTTTAACTAATTCAAGCTAGTTCTGTTCATTGTCAAATGGTAGAGATTACGATTGAATCAACGTGATCCTGATAGAACTATTATTGAACATGATAATGGATTTACCATGGTAAATACAAGGTTGTTTGAGCCAAGAACGGAGCCCTATGTTCTTCCAAGCCAGTGTGAAGAGGTATTTTACTCTAAGGTTCCAGGTAAAGTGGGTTGGTCATTTGTTGTGAGACACGATCCAAGGGGAAGGTCGGTAAAGTATAATATAGAGGAAGGTAATGAAGAGGGTCTCGAAGAAGAAGACAGTGATGAAGATCATGATCGACAAGAGTTAGATAATCATGTTCTAGAAGAAGATTTCAAAGAATTAGTTGAATCATATGATGTGGCAGACAATGTCCATGAAGATCATATCGACGATGACATGATGATCATAAATGACATAGATGACGATGATGATATGGCCAATCCGTACAATGTTGACTCTGGTTCGGATGATACAGATGATGAATTAGACGAGAAAGATGATGAAGTATATTGAAGTGTACGAGGTATGCAGTAATATATCTACTCTATATATTTTGATTGAATCTTGCGATAGAAATATTGAATTTTATCGGTACTCAAAATTTCAATAATTTTAGAAATATTATTTTATCTTATTTGTTTTAAAAAGAGTAACTAGCATTAATGAGATCATATTACAAATAGGAGAAAAGACGAGGTGTTGCAGCTGCAACAATTTTCCCAAAATTCCAAAAAAAATTAGGACCCTCCTTTTGCTTGAATTAGTTTGATCGTTTTCTTGGATTTGGTTTGAAGAACGTTTCAGAAAGACTTGCTTATGCTTGGATTGATCTACAGCTATTTTCCAATTTTCTAAAATGATTAAGAAGTTCAATGATTGATCAAACCTTCATCATTTGCCTTTAATTGCGTTTGAATCCTGTCTGGATCGGAAGGTATTTTGCTTTGATCTTCCGTCGTTGCGGGTGAGTCTTTGTTTTCATCTTCCGCCGTTGCGGGTGAGTCTGCGTTTTCATCTTCTGATCCGTCGGTCTTTCACATCGGCTGATTTTTGGGTTTATGTCGGAAGGTTTTGGTCACGTTTTTCTCCACCGTTGAAGATGGATGTTTGGTTTTAACTTCAACTTTTCTCCCGATTCGGTTGGCGAAATCAGCTGGGGTTTGGTTTTGTATCGCAACCATTGTCACTTCTTCTTCCGCCGTTGCGGGCAGATTTTCGGTTTGACTTCGATTATTTTTTTTCAATTTCTTTGTTTTCACGTCAGATGCCTTTTGGTTTTGCATCAAAAGTTTTTCTAATTATTTTCTTCCGCTGTTGCGGCTCCCAAAAAGGTTTAACACCCGATGTGTAAATCGATCCACCAGCCGACGCGTCAGCCTTTAGTCGCTTGCCCGAGGTCTTCTCTTTTTCGCCGTTGTGGCTGCCAGAGCTCTAAATTTTCTGAGCCTTTAAGTATTGTTGCTTCCAGTTTAAGTCCCATTGCGTACGTTCGAATGCTCGACGGTTCCGTCGTTGCAGATGAAGGAAGCACCGATCTTGCCGACATGTTAATCGTTTTCTTCCGATTCAGGATTGACTCCTGTTTATCCCCGCCATTGTGGAAGGATTTTCGCTTTGGTCGTCCGCTGTTGCGGACGGACGATTGCTCTCAACCTCCGATTACAAAACTCTCCACCATCCAATGTTTTCCTCGCTATGTGTCTTCGTGGATGACTTCGCATTTTGGACTTCCGTCGTTGCGGACTGAAGTTTGCTTTCAGCCTTTGATTCAGAAACTCTCCAATGTCCAATCTTCTAGGTTTTCCTGCCATGCATGTCTCTGCGGCTGGATCTACGCTTTGGCCATCTGTCGTTGCGAAAGGATGAGTGCTTTCAGCCTCCGATTAGAAAACGCTCCGACGTCCAATGTTTTTCGCGCCCGTGGTATTGACTATATATACGGGTCGAGGGGTTATATTTTTTATTGTTGTTATTCTCGACTATTGAGCACTGTCATTGTCGTGTGTGTCATTCTCACGAGCTGTGAAGGAACCCTCGGTCATTGTACCTGCATCCAGGTGGCAATTATGGAATCCTGACTGTCATCGACCCGCCATACTCACCGTATTTCCAGGTAGGGTCTTCGTTTCTCCCTTTCTGTTTGAATTGTTAGTGGTTTTCTATGATGGTATGCTTCCCCGGCCGTCTTTCTCGTCCCGTTCAATTAGACGCCTATATAGGTGGATATTTTATCCTTTTGACCATGGGATGGGGCATTTTAACACCGAAGCAGTATTTTTCCCACGGCTTACATTTACAGCCTCACGCATAGGGGATGGGGGTTTGGTGCAGGCGGTCGTTACGCCATCTGCGCCAAGCCACCCTGTATGTAAAGATAGGTTTGCAGGGGGGGTTTTGTGGTTTTCTGTAGCATTTGGGGGGTTTCCCTTTTACCCGTATCCTTGAGACCTAGTCATTGTTGCCTACGCGGTCCCGCGCAACCCATTTCTTGCTCAGTTTCGAACCCGGGACGGGGCAGAGGGTGTATCGCGATGCGTAATTATGCACCATAGGTTGCACTGGGGGTTTTCCTTTGATCAAAC
Organism: Pseudotsuga menziesii; assembly: GCA_001517045.1. Classification (NCBI taxonomy): domain Eukaryota; kingdom Viridiplantae; phylum Streptophyta; class Pinopsida; order Pinales; family Pinaceae; genus Pseudotsuga; species Pseudotsuga menziesii. The sequence continues at coordinate 111,641 of LPNX010926792.1, forward strand.
GCGCCCTAGAAACTCACATCCTGGAATATCCAACATTTAGTTGCAATGTTCCACGCGTAGTTATATTTTACACCCTAACCTGTGCAGGGGATGCGTCGCGGCGTTCAGTTTGTTAACTAGAAGTCGCAAGGGTAGTGGTGTTGAAAGCTTCATTTGAGGGCTTGTGTAATTTTCCCCTATTTGTCCCACGCAGTGTTTTGATAATGGCACCCACAGAGAGCGGGATTTTTCTTCGCGATAATATAGAGGTTTTTTCCATCCGATTGCATTGTGAGAAAAGTTTGGTATTGGCAGACAGTGGTATCTTGCATAATCTTACTGCATATAACTATTTTCAATCATGCTATACATAGACTAATTCACTGAAGAATGCACATCATGTTTCAATAGAAATTTTAGTAAGGTCATACACATATGTTAGCTTCGTTAACTAATTGCTATCATGATACACATAAAAGAAGTAAAACGCTGCACATTGTCATATAAGTGTCTGCAACTGGAATTGCTTAATGTTACAATGTTATATGTGGTAGGAAGAATTTGAGCTCACAATGTCAAAGAGACAAAAGAAGAATGCCCCTGTGGTCGAAGAAGAGCCAGAAGTAGAAGTGGTCACCAAGACAGAATACGTATATGAAGACACTAAATGCATTTCCGGCTTGGAACCTGAATACCAGTGGGGGGGAATCTATAGACTGATTACCCGAAGAGAAGTTCCTGACATGGGCTTAGAAGAAGAGTCCATATATGCAAACATTGAAAGATATTCCCTTATGAAGGTCGCCACCAGGCCAGAGCTGTTCCCATGCTCTGAGGTAATTCGCTGGATTCTGCCCCAGGCAGATGTAACCACAATTATTCTTGAAAATGTTGAAAAACAGGGCTATGCTGCATTTAGCCCTGGATATGTGGCATTGGCTTATCACCTTCCAGAAGCCCAAGTATTCTTATCTGATGATTGGCTGAATAGCATTAGAATGGACCTGGTAGAGACTCTTAAGAGAATGTTGTTGCAGGGAAAACATTACCGATACAGACCCACGAGTGAGTATGATACAGCGAGCTTGAGGGCTCCCTATAGATTTATAGCTCTGATGCTTAATAGGATCTTTGGGAGAGCTCATGGCAGATTCTTCAAGATAGAGTGGATACCCATCATTTTTCATGTGGCAACCCAAGGGACAATCTTCAACTGGGCCAGCCTTGTATCAAGCAGTCTTTCTTCTTGCTTGGCCTCAGCCTTGGAAGGAGAGTCCCAGAAAAGGTCTGAATTTTATATGAGTTCAATACTCATAGATTGTATATTATGCAACCAGCCTTTCCCTGGTCTCAGGTGCATCTGGGACAGGGTAAGAATGCCTATCTATGCCCCTTATAGACCATTGTGGGCACACCAGTACCACAGCCATTACAGAGAAGTCTATGAGCACTTCATTATGCCACTATACACACTCATTTTCCAGAAAGAGTGTGATTGTATGTCGGAGGAGGCCATGCAAGTGATACAAGATTATGCAGACTACTATTTAACCGAACATGGCATGTACTTCAGAATGTTTGGAGGCTCGAGAGCACCTTCCCTACTGCCAAAATACGCAACTGATTACATTGTCCATAAGGAGGCAGTCAGACAAGTGTTCCTGGATGGAATAGGCAGCTTCCTGTTCGAGCATAAGAAGACTGCTTATCCTCCCTTTCCCTTCATACTAGGAAGCTACAGGTTCACTAAGGTGAAACAAGTTGGTGAATTCGTAGAGGAGCTGGAGAAGTTCAACTTTGGCGAGATGCCCTACCACAGGAATGACTCCCATGGTAAAGTTGCGCAGCATTGTAAGGAAAACAAGGTGCATTTTGAATATACCCACCATTTTGATAGGGATGAATCTGTCTTCCGAAATTCCGCAAACATGACAGCACTGAAGAGGAGATTCACGAAGAAGATCACCACCAAAGGTGGGAAGGGGGATGAACAGGCTAAGGCTGAGGAAGAATCCAAAAGGAGAAATGAAGAAGCTCAGAGGTTGGAAAAAGAAGCTGGAGAATGGCTGCATACTGAAGAAGAAGGGAAAAGAAAAGCAGTTGAAGAAGCAGCTAAGAAATCCCAGGAAGCAGCTAAAGAGGCAGAAGAAGCAGCTAGAAAAGTAGCAGAGGAAACGAAGAGAAAGCTCGATGAGGAGCTGCAAAAGCAGGAGGTAGAGAGGTTGAAGCTGACCCAAACTGAGACAGAAAAGTCAGCTTCTGACATAGCTAGTGGGTAGACCCAAGATGTTGAGGACCCCGAGGCCCAAGACCCACAAGTACCTGCTGCCAGCACACCCATGGTCCCCACTCTCAAGCTGGTCCCCTTTGTGTAGAAAAAGGGAGAAGAAATTCCCAATTTCAACACTGTTTATTATGATAGGGTAACAAAGAGAATAATGAAGAGGACAGAGAGGAAAGTAGAAGTAGGAAATATGCCTGGAAAAATGATAATGGATACGACTGTTTTGTTAGGAACAGACCAAGATCCAAGGCTCACCCTGAGAGCTGGGACTGCACTTCTCCACGCCTCAGAAGATAACATGGATAAGGTGATAACTGACTTGGAGCAGTCCAAGAAATCCTCTGCCCAGTTAAAAGACACATTGACGAAAGAGAGAGAAGAAAGCAACAGGCTCAAGAGGAAATATGAATATATGCAAAGAGAAATGAAATCCTCAATAGCCGAAGTACAGGCCCTCCAAGGAGAAATACAAGGTCTGGAAACAACACAGGAGTCTCTAGAGAGAGTACAGAAAGAATATCAAGAGTTAAGAACTGAAAAGGAACAGCTACTGGCAAAGGTGGAGGAACTAGAAGAGCAGCAAAAGATCCTTCTGGAAGCCAATACGCTGCATACCCAAGAACTGAGAAAGGAACATCAAGAACAGGTTTCTTCTTTAACAACTGCTCTGGAGGAAGCAAGAGAAAAGTAGGTTAACCTTCAGCCATTCAAAGAGCACGTCTTGGCCCAAAATACCAAGATGCTGCACTTACAGACTGTTGTTGAAGATGAGAGATGTAGAGTGCTGCAGATCGATGGAAGACTGGAAGAAATCTTTGAAACTGCATCGTATTTTGTGGACAGATCTCAGGATGTCCTCGAGGTCCTGACTGCAAGAATGGAGAGGTTGGAGAACAATGAGGAAACTCTAGAAGAGCTTCCATCAAAAGATAAACAAGCCCTCAAGCAGGATTACGACTTAGTGGAATTTACTATTAACACCGCTGAGGATTTCAAGAAAATAGTCAAGAAGACGAAGGGAGCCTATACAGAATTTTTTAGGAGAGTCCTCATCACATACAACCAGTGCCAAGTAGAAGCCGAGCAGAGGCTGGATGATTTCCCAGACCACAATTCATTTATGGAGATGTTACAGAAAAGGCATCAGGAAGAAGAAGTAAGAGTGCAACGCATCAAGGCCATTGATGACCAAATGCTGAGAAGTGAAGTGGGCCATTCAGCAGTTAGTGTACAGCTTTTGGAGGACCAACTTCAGTTGAGCGCATCCAGAGTGGAGGCTATAAAGAACTAGGCTGAGAAATTTGAAATCAATATCCAGTTCTTGGAACCCTGCGCATTTGAGGGCATTTCCACTGAAGCCTCGAAATTGAAGAAATTCCTTGACACCCAAGTGGGGCCTTCTTCATAAAGGAGTGGTCGTTTTTGTATTTTGTAACACTTTTGTAAGTCGTTAAGGGAAAGTAAATGATGGGAAATGAAGAGTTGGGAAGCCCAAAGGTTACTTTAGGCAGCCCAACCATCTCACCCTTTTGTATAAATGTAACAGACTAAGAAGGGAGAAGGGATTTTTCCCAGTTATACTAGAAAGCAATATTGTAAGAAGAACTATTTCTCTTTGCAATAAAGAAATATGGTTTGTCTGCTGGAGAAAGATTGGTGGAATTTCCAAACATTATGCTGTGGATTACTGAAAGATGAACTATTTTGTTTTCCTATTTTTTTCCATCAACCGTGAGATCGTTCTAACTCTCTGAACCTACGTTCTTGTTTAGATGATTTCTGGTTCATTTTGTGGAAATGTCACTATGAGTAATGTATGCTTCTTATGAAACAGTTGGCTATCTGATTGTCGAAATATCTTTAATATTTCATGTGTTGTAGATAAGAATATCAGCTACCTGTAATTTCTGTTTATAACTGATGAATAATTCACATTACTCATAAATAAATCATATTTTGGCTCCCCGGGGATAAGTAGATAGATAGATAGTTAGTTAATTTCATTACTGCATATGTGATATAGATGCATGTGAGCCTTAAGATGAGAGGTAAAAACCTGCGCATCACATTGTGACTGCTCCTACATCCTCATCACCCTGCATGGTCAATTAGGTATATGCATCTCATACATTAAGTCAAAAATACGAAAAACTTGGTGGACCGGGCCACAACCGGTAAAAGCCTTGTTTTGTTACTTTGACCTACGGTAGCCACACCACAAACCAGACGGATTCCCTACACCAAACAGTCAACAGGCTAGTTGGGAACGTTGACTGTGGAGAATCCCTTACTGTTTTCACCTGAGAATTTCTAGGCCTCAATAGTTTTGGCGCTAGAAGGAGGGCCACCAGTGAATGGTTGGCCGTGGAAACTTAGTTTTCCCAAGATTACCTTACCAGCATATATTTGAAGCTTTTAGCCTGACCCAAGTACTTACAGGTTTCGGTTATACCTTTGAAGTAAGAAAGAGTGTTCTCATCCTACGTTGCTCTTTGCTCATATTTTGTTCTTTTTCCTGTAATCATGGCTGGTGTGATTGTAAACCAGCCCAACCCATTACCTGCTTGGAGAGCTAGATCACCTTTGAACCTCATGCCTCCATTGCATAACTTACCTCAGGGTTTTGATAAGCTGTTGCCTAAGTTTGACCCTGAGGAAAAGACTGTTGTAGATGATCACTTGCAGAGTTTTTATTTAGCAGTAGAAGGGTTAAGGGCTGGGGAGTACAAAGATGTTGTCTGTAGATTGTTCTCTCATACTTTAAAAGGGGCAGCTGCTTCATGGTACTTTTCCCTGCCCACAAACTCGGTCCCAGACTGGAACACTTTCAAAAGGGTTTTCAGTAGTAAATACACAGCCCAAAAAACGCATGCCTCATTGATGAAAGGTCTTGGTTTGTTAAGAAAAGAGAAGAATGAAAAGGTACATAAGTTCACTCAAAGATTCTCATTATACCTAAAGAATTTTTCTGAAGCTGACAGACCCTCAGACAAGGTCTTAATTGAATATTATACATCTACCCTAGGACCTGAGTTAGCTATGTTCGCTAAAATGAAAGCCAAGCCTACATTGGTAGAGACTTATGAAGAGGCAGGAAGGGTAGAAGCTGAAATGGAAAGTGTAGAAGATTACCCTGACTTACCTAAAGAGAAGATTACTGGGAGAAGAGCTTTACTGTTGTCTAAACCTAAAGAGGATCACTCACATGATTATTAGGGAATGTTGAAAATGATGCAGAATTTATCCAATAGAATAATAGACCTGGAGAAAGGGAGGGAAGCTCAGAAAACTCATAAACCCTATTATCCAAAAAGAGAGGATAACAACCAATGGCAAGTCCCTCCCCCACATCTACCATCAGTAAACATATCAGAAGTAGGGGGTGATAATTTTTGCACTTTTCACCAACAACCTCATTCGGAAAAGAAGTGCCCGCAATGGTTGAATTCGATAACACTGGTTATGAATCAGCTGCTAGATTCTAAAGTAACCAAGAATAGTGGCAAGGAAGAGAGGAAAAACCAGGCTATGGAGAAACAAGATAATGACACTATGCTTTCATGGAATGATATCTCGTTGTTTGACACTGAAGAGGGCGCTCTCAAAACTAAATGTACACCTACAGTGACAAAGGATATAGATTTAACAATTTCGAAGATCAAAAGAATGCAAAAGAATGTCAAGAGACAAGTAGAGGTGAAGGTTGAGGACAAAACACCTAGAGCCAATACCCTCAACCAAGAGGCAGATCCAATCACTGAGACTGTCAAACTTGTAGAAGAACTGATAGGTGTTAGTGAGGAAAACACTAATGAAATTGGAGAGCATGAAGAGGATTTTCCTACTCAAAACCAACCAGGAGAAGAAGACATAGAACCAGGTTGGGAAGAGAAAGCTGATACCCCACCTTTTCTTTTGACCCTAGAAATGATGAATCACAATGTGCATAATTGCTTAGTAGATTCTGGATCAGCGGTGAATGTTATGCCTCTGGAGATTTGCAAAAAGATTAAGGGTAAGCCAGAGTCCACATTTTGTGAAGTAATGCAATTAGACAGCTCAGGTGTCAAAGTAGTGGGAGAAATGAAAAATGTCCTCATTCGCTTGTCTGCAAACAACAAGATTTGTCAATTTATTGACATTACTGTGGCTGACATACCTGATGGATATGGGTTTATTCTGAACCGAGATTGGTCTGCCAGGTTAAAAGGCTATTTTGCTTCGGATTGGTCTCATCTATTATTGCCTCTCAAGGGTACCCCAAATAAGATTAAGATTTCGAGAGAGCCTTATATGAAGTATACCATCACTAAGCTAGGGGAAGGAAATGAATCTGTCGATTCTGTCCTGGGAAACTATCTGACTGAGTGTAAGCTAAGACATCATACCTCAAGCAAGGCCAGTTCTACGACTAACGCTCAGCCTGAGCTCCTTCAACTTCTTCAGGCTATAATAGATGATTGTAGGATAGTAGACATGTGTTCAGTTTCAAAACTAGCCCAGCTAGACCATGGTTAGATATCTCATGTCTATGATCCAACCCACCCTTTAGCTATCTAGATTTAAATTTTTTCAGGAGTGGGCGAAATTTTTCTTTCTTTTTGCTTTGTACATAAATAAATTGTTTTGTGTTCTTTAATGCTTTGATGCTTTTTCTTTTGATTATTTGATTTGATGTTGTTTTATTTTATTGCTTTGCTAGCATTTCTTTTGGTTTTGAATAAAGAGGCAAACTTGTGGTTGCAATGGAAACATCAGGGTTCTTTATTAACTGAAATCTTGAACGAAAGACTGTGCTTTAAAGTATAGAATGTCTTCTAGTAGCAGTGTTCCTAACTAGCAATGCATTCATTGAAGTCTTACTTAACCCCTGTAAATAACTCAGAAGTAAAAGAGGTCTAGAATACTATTTCGAGGCTCCATCCATTTCACATCTTAAATATCCAAGGGGGTGACAGAAAAATACCCACGAAAAGGAAGCAGAGTAAATAGTATATCATATATAAATGATCCCATGCCATAATTTCAGAAAAGAAAAAATCTATCAAGATTCAAAACTCCTTAAAGAAAAACAATACATATCAAAGCAAAGTATCAAAGCATGAAAGACTAAATTGCCACAAGATCCTCTCCGTACGTGAACTGAAATATGAAGTACACTGTTCACACAAAAGGACACTATGAGATAGAGGATCCTGAATTAAAATTCAATAAGAAAGGCATGTAGGAGGACTCATATCAAAGGAACTAAAGTTCAAAAGGCACAAAAGTGCAGTTGGCATGGGAATGAGGAACAAAAGGATAATACTGTTTACTATCTGTTACAATCCTGTGGTGTCCAAGCTGGAAACTACCTAAGCACGGGAAAAATAAACCTCACTTATTTGGCCTCAAAAGAGTTATTCAGACTTGCAATATTTCTGATGTTACCATTTCCCAAAGAATAGACTACTTCTCAATGGTTTAAATGCTTAAGTTAGCCAGCCCAAAGATACAAACATCTAGAAGATTTCAACTTTTATTCAGAGTTAATTCAGAAATCTGGGGTTCACCAGGTAGTCGCCAATTGTTGCAGCTGCAACAATTTTCCCAAAATTCCAAAAAAAATTAGGACCCTCCTTTTGCTTGAGTTAGTTTGATCGTTTTCTTGGATTTGGTTTGAGAACGTTTTAGAAAGACTTGCTTATGCTTGGATTGATCTACATATATTTTACAATTTTCTAAAATGATTAAGAAGTTCAATGATTGATCAAACCTTCATCATTTGCCTTTAATTGCGTTTGAAGCCTGTCTGGATTGGAAGGTATTTTGTTTTGGTCTTCCGTTGTTGCAGGTGAGTCTTTGTTTTTGTCTTCCGTCGTTGCGGGTGAGTCTACTTTTTCGTCTTACGATCCGTCGGTCTTTCACATCGGCTGATTTTTGGGTTTATGTCGGAAGGTTTTGGTCACATTTTTCTCCACCGTTGTGGATGGATGTTTGGTTTTAACTTCGAATATTCTCCCGATTCGGTTGGCGAAATCGGCTGGGGTTTGGTTTTGTATCGGAACCATTGTCACTTCTTCTTCCGCTGTTGCGGGCAGATTTTCGGTTTGACTTCGATTATTTTTTTCGATTTCTTTGTTTTCACGTCGGATGCCTTTTGGTTTTGCATCGAAAGTTTTTCTGATTATTTTCTTCCGCTGTTGCGGCTCCCAAAAAGGTTTAACGCCCGATGTGTAAAGCGATCTGCCAGCCGACGCGTCAGCCTTTAGTCACTTGCCTTAGGTCTTCTCTTTTCCGCCGTTACGGCTGCCAGAGCTCTAAATTTTTTGAGCCTTTAAGTATTGTTGCTTCTGGTTTAAGTCCCGTTGCGGATGTTGGAATGCTTGACGATTCCACCATTGCGGATGAAGGAAGCATCGATCTTGCCGACGTGTTAATCATTTTCTTCCGATTCAGGCTTGACTCCTGGTTATCCCCGCTATTGCGGAAGGATGATTGCTCTCAACCTCTGATTAAAAAACTCTTTGCCGTCGGATGTTTTCCTCGCTACGTGTCTTCGCGGATGACTTCATGTTTTGGAGTTCCGTAGTTGCAGACCGAAGTTTGCTTTTAGCCTCCGATTCAGAAACTCTCCAAAGTCCGATCTTCTAGGTTTTCCCGCCATGCACGTCTCTGCGGCTGGATCTATGCTTTGGCCGTCCTCCGTTGCAGAAGGACGAGTGCTTTTAGCCTTCGATTAGAAAATGCTCCGACGTCTGATGTTTTTCGCGCCCGTGGTGTTGACTATATATATGGGTCGAGGGGTTATATTTTTTATTGTTGTTATTCTCGACTGTTGAGCACTGTCATTGTTGTGCATGTCATTCTCACGAGCTACGAAGGACCCCTCGATCGGTGTACCTACATCCAGGTGGCAATTGTGGAATCCTGACCATCATCGACCCGCCATACTCACCGTATTGCCAGGTAGGCTCTTCGTTTCTCCCTTTCCATTTGAATTGTTGGTGGTTTTCTATGATGGTATGCTTCCTCGACTGTCTTTCTCGTCCCATTCAATTAGATTCCTATATAGGTGGAGCTTCTATCCTTTTGACAATGGGATGGGGAGTTTTAACCCCGAAGCAATATTTTGCCCATGGCTTTCGTTTGCAGCCTCGCGCATAGGGGATGGGGGTTTGGTGCAGGTGGTCATTATGCCGTCTGGGCCAAGCCACCCTGTATGTAAATATAGGTTTCCAGGGGGGGTTTTGTGGTTTTCTCTAGAATTTGGGGGGTTTCCCTTTTACCCGTATCCCCGAGCCCTAGTCATTGTTGCCTACGCAGTCCCGCGCAACCCATTTCTTGCTCAGTTTCGAACTTGGGCCGGGGCAGAGTGTGTACCGCGGTGCGTAATTCTACACCATAGGTTGCACTGGGGGTTTTCCTTTGATCAAACGTGCCCTAGAAACCCACATCCTGGAATATCCATCATTTAGCCGCACTGTCCCACGCGTAGTTATATTTTAAACCCTAACCTGTGGAGGGGATGCGTCGCGGCGTTCAGTTTGTTAACTAGAAGTCTCAAGGGTAGTGGTGTTGAAAGCTTCATTTGAGGCCTTGTGTAATTTTTGCAAGGGTAGTGGAGTTGAAAGCTTCATTTGAGGGCTTGTGTAATTTTCCCCTATCTGTCCCGTGCAATGTTTTGATAATGGCACCCACAGAGAGCGGGAGTTTTCTTCGCGATAATATAGAGGTTTTTTCCATCCGATTGCATTGTGAGAAAAGTTTGGTATTGGCAGATAGTGGTAGCTTCCATAATCTTACTGCATATAACTATTTTCAATCATGCTATACATAGACTAATTCACTGAACAATGCGCATCATGTTTCAATAGCTCTATTAGTAAGGTCATACACATATGTTAGCTTCGTTAACTAATTGTTGTCATGATACACATAAAAGAAGTAAAACATTGCACATTGTCATATAAGTGTCTGCAACTGGAATTGCTTAATGTTACAATGTTATATGTGGTAGGAAGAATTCAAGCTCACAATGTCAAAGAGACAAAAGAAGAAGGCCCCTCTGGTCGAAGAAGAGCCAGAAGTAGAAGTGGTCACCAAGACAGAATACGTATATGAAGACACTAAATGCATTTTCGTCTTGGAACCTGAATACTAGTGGGGGGGAAGCTATAGACTGATTAACCGAAGAGAATTTCCTGACATGGGATTAGAAGAAGAGTCCATATATGCAAAAATTGAAATATCTTCCCTTATGAAGGTCGCCACCAGGCCAGATCTGTTCCCATGCTCTGAGGTAATTGGCTGGATTCTGCCCCAAGCAGATGTAACCACAATGATTCTGGAAAATGTTGAAAGACAGGGCTATGATGCATTTAGCCCTAGATATGTGGCGTTGGCTTATCACCTGCCAGAAGCCCAAGTATTCTTATCTGATGATTGGCTGAATAGCATTATAATGGACCTGGTAGAGACTCTTAAGAGAATGTTGTTGCAGGGAAAACATTACTGATACAGAGCCACGGGTGAGTATGATACAGCGAGATTGAGGGATCCCTACATATATATAGCTCTAATGCTTAATAGGATCTTTGGGACAGCTCATGGCATATTCTTCAAGCTAGAGTGGATACCCATCATTTTTCATGTGGAAACCCAAGGGACAATCTTCAACTGGGCCAGCCTTGTATCAAGCAGTCTTTCTTCTTGCTTGGCCTCAGCCTTGGAAGGAGAGTCCCAGAAAAAGGTTTGAATTTTATATGAGTTCAATACTCATAGATTGTATATTATGCAACCAGCCTTTCCCTAGTCTCAGGTGCATCTGGGACAGGGAAAGAATGCCTGTCTATGCCGCTTATAGACCATTGTGGGCACACCAGTACCACAGCCATTACAGAGAAGTCTGTGAGCACTTCATTATGCCACTATACACACTCATTTTTCGGAAAGAGTGTGATTGTATGTCGGAGGAGGCCATGCAAGTGATACAAGATTATGCAGACTACTATTTAACCGAACATGGCATGTACTTCAGAATGTTTGGAGGCTCAAGAGCACCTTCCCTACTGCCAAAATACGCAATTGATTACATTGTCCATACGGAGGCAGTCAGACAAGTGTTCCTGGATGGAATAGGCAGCTTCCTGTTCGAGCATAAGAAGACTGCTTATCCTCCCTTGCCCTTCAGACTAGGAAGCTACAAGTTCACTAAGGTGAAACAAGCTGGTGAATTCATAGAGGAGCTGGAGAAGTTCCACTTTGCGAGATGCCCTACCACAGGAATGACTCCCATGGTAAAGTTGTGGAGCGTTGTAAGGAAAGCAAGGTGCATTTTGAATATACCCACCATTTTGATAGGGATGAATCTGTCTTCCGAAATGCCCCGAACATGACAGCACTGAAGAGGAGATTCACGAAGAAGATCACCACCAAAGGTGGGAAGGGGGATGAACAGGCTAAGGCTGAGGAAGAAGCCAAAAGGAGAAATGAAGAAGCTCAGAGGTTGGAAAAAGAAGCTACAGAATGGCTACATACTGAAGAAGAAGGGAAAAGAAAAGCAGCTGAAGAAGCAGCTGAGAAAGCCTAGGAAGTAGCTAAAGAGGCAGAAGAAGCAGCTAGAAAAGGAGCTGAAGAAACGAAGAGAAAGCTCGATGAGGAGCTGCAAAAGCAGGAGGTAGAGAGGTTGAAGCTGACCCAGACTAAGACAGAACAGTCAGCTTATGACATAGCTGGTGGGTAGACCCAAGATGTTGAGGACCCCGAGGCCCAGGACCCACAAGTACCTGCTTCCAGCACACCCATGGTCCCCACTCTCAAGCTGGTCCCCTTTGTGCAGAAAAAGGGAGAAGAAATTCCCAATTTCAACACTGTTTATTATGATAGGGTAACGAAGAGAATAATGAAAAGGACAGAGAGGAAAGTAGAAGCAGGAAATATGCCTGGAAAAATGATAACGGATACGGCTGTTATGTTAGAAACAGCCCAAGATCCAAGGCTCACCCTGAGAGCTGGGACTGCACTTCTCCACGCCTCAGAAGATAACTTGGACAAGGTGATAACCAACTTGGAGCAGTCCAATAAATCCTCTGCCCAGTTAAAACACACATTGAGGAAAGAGAGGGAAGAAAGGAACAAGCTCAAGAGGAAATATGAAGATATGCAAAGGGAAATGAAATCCTCAAGAGCCGAAGTACAGGCCCTCCAAGGAGAAATACAAGTTCTGGAAACAACATAGGAGTCTCTAGAGAGAGTACAGAAACAATATCAAGAGTTAAGAACTGAAAAGGAACAGCTACTGGAAAAGGTGGAGGAACTAGAAGAGCAGCAAAAGATCCTTCTGGAAGCCAATACGCTGCATACCCAAGAACTGAGAAATGAACATCAAGAACAGGTTTCTTCTTTAACAACTGCTCTGGAGGAAGCAAGAGAACAGTAGGTTAACCTCCAGCCATTCAAAGAGCACGTCTTGGCCCAAAATACCAAGATGCTACAGTTACAGACTGCTGTTGAAGATGAGAGATGTAGAGTGTTGCAGATCGATGGCAGACTCGAAGAAATCTTGGAAACTGCATCTTATTTTGTGGACAGATCTCAGGATGTCCTCGAGGTCCTAACTGCAAGAATGGCGAGGTTGGAGAACAATGAGGAAACTCTAGTAGAGCTTCCATAAAAATATAAACAAGCCCTCAAGCGGGATTACGACTTAGTGGAATTTCCTATTAACACCGCTGAGGATTCCAAGAAAACAGTCAAGAAGACGAAGGGAGCCTGTACGGAATTTTTTAGGAGAGTCCTCATCACATACAACCGGTGCCAAGTAGAATCCAAGCAAAGGCTGGATGATTTCCCAGACCACAATTCGTTTATGGAGATGTTAAATAAAAGGCATCAGGAAGAAGAAGCAAGAGTGCAACGCATCAAGGCCATTGATGACCAGATGCTGAGAAGTGAAGTGGGCCATTCAGCAGTTAGTGTATAGCTTTTGGAGGACCAACTTCGGTTGAGCGCAGCCAGAGTGGAGGCTATAAAGAACCAGGCTGAGAAATTTGAAATCAATATCTAGTTCTTGGAACCCTACGCATTTGAGGGCATTTCCACTGAAGCCTCGAAATGGAAGAAATTCCTTGACACCCAAGTGGGGCCTTCTTCATAAAGGAGTGGTCGCTTTTGTATTTTGTAACACTTTTGTAAGTCATTAAGGGAAATTAAACGATGTGAAATGAAGAGTTGGGAAGCCCAAAGGTTACTTTGGGCAGCCCAACCATCTCACCCTTTTGTATAAATGTAATAGACTAAGAAGGAAGAAGGGATTTTTCCCAGTTAGACTAGAAAGCAATATTGTAAGAAGAACTATTTCTCTTTGCAATAAAGAAATATGGTTTGCCTGCTGGAGAAATATCGGTGGAATTTCCAAATGTTACGCTGTGGATGACTGAAAGATGAACTATTTTTTTTCCAGTTTTTGTCCATCAACCGTGAGATCGTTCTAACTCTCTGAACCTATGTTCTTGTTTAGATGATTTCTGGTTCATTTTGTGGAAATATCACTATGAGTAATGTTTGCTGCTTATGAAACAGTTGGCTATCTGATTGTCGAAATATCTTTAATCTTTCATGTGTTGTAGATAAGAATATCAGCTACCTGTAATGTCTGTTTATAACGCATGAATAATTCACATTACTCATAAATAAATCATATTTTGGCTCCCCAGGGATAGGTAGATAGATAGTTAGTTAGTTAATTTCATTACTACATATGTGATATAGATGCATGTGAGCCTTAAGACGAGAGGTAAAAACCTGCGCATCACATTGTGACTGCTCCTGCATCCTCATCACCCTGCATGATTAATTAGGTATATGCATCTCATACATTAAGTCAAAAATATGAAAAACTCGGTGGACCACGCCGCAGCCGGTAAAAGCCTTGTTTTGTTACTTTGACCTACGGTAGCCGAACCGCAAACCGGATGGATTCCCTACACCAAACAGTCAACAGGATAGTTGGGAACATTAACTGGGGAGAATCCCTTACTGTTGTCTCCTGAGAATTTCCAGGCCTCAACACGAGGCTAAAAGAATCCATGACAAGTATCCAAATCGCATACCTATAAGATCCAACTCTTGTTATGTAAATAAGTTACTTTTTGATATGTTGAATTTTTAAATATTTGACTATTATTATATAATTTGATTTGCAAAATAAATTAATTTCATCGAATAGAAGATACAAATAATAATTCATTTTGATTGTTTTAACTTCTCGTCGAAAAAAATATGATAAAAATGATTTTACTATTTTTCTAGATTTCCTTTTACAGAATGAGTTTTCTTATTTATTTTCCATTGAAATTTTGTAGATTATTGTTGAGAAGGTAGAGAAAAATGACATTCCAGATATTGACAAGAAAAATTAAGAAAATATCTTCAAACTATCCTGTTAAACAATTACATTGAGTTTTGAGGTCACATATATTTATTTAACCACATAAAAAATATGCAAGGTTATGGGTGGAAGTAATTAGATAATAACATCTGCATAAAGATGGTAGGTCACCATGTTGAGTCCCTCACTATATTTTCCATGTCATCCTTACTAATACTTGACTTCAATCAAATAAAGAATGCAAACATTTAAAAAATAGTAACCTCAATTGGTTTAGTTCCATTTAATTTTATCTCAGACTTTACCCTTTCCATAGTTATTAACATTTTAAAATACAAAATCCTAAGTTTTTTTTAGTTAATTATTGAAATAGAAAACCTTAACTTTCTCCCTCCCCCTCTTATGTGAGCATAAGGCTATCTGTAAAGAAAGCTATATATATATATATATATATATATATATATATATATATATGATACACAAGAAAATAAAGCTAACTCTTCAAATATTTTTAAAATTATAGTTGATTAAATCATCATTTTGGATTTGCAGATATATGGTTCCAGCAGATTTTAAAGTGGGGCAGTTTGTACATATGATACTCAAGAGAATAAATTTAGGTGGAGAGAAAGCAATATTTATTTTTGTGAACAATGTGCTTCCACCTACTAGTAAGTTAAATCTTACCAATTTTAATTTGATTTTCAACTTTGCAGCTAATATTGTTTGGTATTTTATTTTTCAATACTTAACTTCACCGTATTTTAACAATGATGGCATAGACACGAATATGCATATCTCCACCGTATTTCAATAATGATTACATGGAGATCGAGTATTGATGTTAGTTGTTTGTGGCACTTCATAGATCTCTAAAATGAATCACAACCAAAATAGCTATCATCATCATCATCATCTTCATCATTTCATATGACATCAACATCGTAATCACCATCTCCATCATCATCGTTGTCGTCGTCATCGTCGTCATCATCATCATCATCGTCCTCCTCCTCATCATCATCATCGTCATCATAGCTAACATAATCATAACCATCATCATCATCATCGCCATCATCATCGTCATCATCATCATAATCATCGTCAACTTGATCGTCATCTTCATCGTCAAACATGACTGACACTAACAATTCGAGCAACAAAAACCATACCTATAGATTAATTAATGTGCTACGTGGGGCCAATGTTGAAAATTTTTATATATGTGCTAGATTGGTCTGAAATTTGGCATGGTTAGACTAGAAACATGCATTGATGGTGTGGGAGGGTTTCTAGACTCAACTGTAATGTCCCTTTTTCGAAATTTTATTAAAATGACCATTTTTTTACTTTTTCTCCTATTTCGACCTTTGACTAGTTTTGATGTCTAGGTATCCAAATTAAACCAAATGCTCCCATATATTTTGAGAAGGTGTATGAATGATATTAAGACTTGAATATGATGTTTAGGGATTTTTTATGACCCTCCATTACTTCTGCAAACTTTTTTCATATTCTGGTCAAAGTAGGAGTCTTTACTAGCAAATTGGGGTTCCAATTCCCCCTCGGTAAATGTTGGAAATGGCTTATTGTGGAGGATCTTGTCAGTGAGTTGACTAGCCTAATTAACCAAATAATTGAATATTAGGTCTGCCTCCAAAGGTCATGTCAGTTGACCGAACCGACAAGTAGTTACTCATAACCATTTTGTAATCATATATAATAGGTTGTTGAGCCAGTTAAGAAGTTGGTTCAGTTTTGTATATGTATGGACCCTCATGTGATTCTCTAATATAATCTATTATGCTACTATTTTTTCTTGTCTCTTGTTTATGTATGCTTATATGATTCTATGTGTATTTTATTGGTAACCTTATGTGATCTGTCATATTACAACATTGGTTCTGTTGCCGGTAGTACATATACGGATGACATGACCATAGCTAAATGATATTAGAGAAAGAGATTAAAAATTGGTGGGAGCGTAAGATCACAAACTACTTGCATAATTATGTGAGAAGAAATAGATTGACCATTGCTCAGGCAAAGGAAAAATTCTTCACTAAAACACATGAGAAATTTGTAGAGTCGGTGCCCCAATTGTTGAAAAAACTATTAGATGAAGCTAGAAGCAACTAAAGACCAAGAATTACTTAAGAAACTAATCCGCGGAGGAATTAAAAACCTATCGGAGTGGTTTTAGAAAATTGTAGATGAATTCTGTCAAGAACAAGCAGTAGAGGAGAGAGTTTCAGTTGAAAGTATCAAAAAAAGATTCTATATCGACTTTACTGAGAAATTTCTTTGTTCGCTACTGACCCTATTGTTCAAATTTCTAATCGACAGAGGAGTAGGTCATATAGTTGAACCTTGACCATCACTCATCTAACCGCCTGCAAAAACTAACTGGGTAGAAAAGTATAAGGCATGGGAAAGATTTATTGCAGAAAGGGAGTGGGAGTATTTCCTGAACAAATAGACAGAACTATCCAGCCTTACTAAAGCATCGGGTAGGCTATGGAGGGGGTAGATGGTCATGTTTCAGGGACAGAGTAGAAGGATTCTAGTCAAACTGATAAAATACCACCACCGAAAATGAAAATTTGACCTAACAAGGAAATTGAGAAGACAGTGACTCATAAAGGTGCATCGAACCTACAAAAGATAGAAAGGGAGAAGAGGCAGAAAAGAAGGGAAGAGATATGAGAGCAAGAGATAGCACTCCAAAGAAGAATAGTTTCTAGGGTGGAAGAGCATGAGGAAAATATACCCAGTTGGGTAATAACTGACAAGAATAACCTGTAGATGAAGAGGTGTTTCCAATGGAATAATATTTGTGGATAGAGCAACGAGATTCTCTCCAACTAGAAATACCCCAGGAGGTAATAACTCTGTCTCTGATAAATCCGAGTACCTGAATGTAGGCTATTGTCGTGGAGGACCTCAGACTAAGAGCTAGTGATTTCAGTATATGGAGTCAACTAGATGATGAAGTAAATGATTCCAATCATCTAGTAATCCATCGACTGGGGGAATGAAATTGAATTACACTTCAGGCATACCCTTCCAATCAAAGCATCCTCTTACTCTACCCTAGACATGAAGGAGCACCCCCCTACTAAACACAGCTTTATAAAACACCAACCAATCAGATTCATGGGCACAACAGTGTAGTTGTACATCGACAGAAGAAGATGAACCTCATCGATAAGTTGTCAAAATAGAACCGACAAACAAAACATCTGACGAAAATGAAAGCTCCGTCGAGACTAGCTGTGTACATAGAGATACACGAAATATTCCACTACCCCCACCATCACCACCTCCCAAAGGAGAAGCTGACTCCGACATGGGGCATGTTTCAGCACACACTCCCCTCTATGAGGGTGACAAAGACCCCAGGAGACATTGGTTCGTTTGCAAATTGACATGGGAGGCCAATCAAGCTACAAATGAAGATAGAAAAAATGGCGCAGTTCGCAGGGGTGCTATGAAAAAGAGAATTAACTTGGTATACGACTTATACCGAAAGAACACCTAATGCACCTAAAGAAGATATCAAATAGCAATTTTTGCCCTTCTTCAAAACACCAGATGCGAAGCATCTGGCAGCAAAAAAACATAAGACTACGGTTCAGAGACCAGCGGAAACCATCCGAGACTACAATAAAAGATGGGAATACCTCTTGAGCCAAATAGACTATGTTATTGATGAAAAATTATTGATTCAATGGTTTCTTGTAGGACTCTCCCAAAATATTTGACGACATATAAGTCTGGAGACATTTAAAATGTATGAAGAAGCACTGGAAAAATCTCTACAAGTCGAGATGGATGAGGACTACCCAACATATCCTACTGTCGACGCAAGAATTGAAGAACAATTGGAGATCATGCAGAAATATCTAAGAGAACTAAACCTCAAGGGTCAGGATATCTGGTGTACAAAATGTTCTACAATCAGCCATACCAAAGATAATTGTCAATAGGACATAAGTCGACAAGACGTCTGTTTTGTTCAGACAAATTTTTTCTGTGATATCTGTCAGGAGCATGGAGACCATATGACGAAGGATTTCCCATACAACATGAAGAATGGAAAAGCTTCATGGTGTGTGATCTGTGAATTCAAGAGTCTTGCAACAGCCAACTACCACCTGAATCTTAAAAATCAACAAAACTACCAAGTAGTCTACCAAACAAATATCGTTGCCCAAAAAAATGATAATACCTCGAACAAACAAAATGTACCAAACAATCGACAATATGAAGGTTGTAGATACGAACATCGGTTCAACAACCGTCGTGGAGGATTTGAAGGTCGAGGGCGATTCTCTGGAAATCATGACAATCCACAATGATGACCGATTCAATGCTTCACATGCTATAAATAAGGACACCAGTATGTGGACTTTCCATATAAAGAAAGAACCAACCTAAAATTTTGTACTAGCTATGGTGTGGGCGACCATTCATTGGAATATTTTCCCAACATAATTGACAAAATTAATAAAAAGAAGAATGTTAATGTCTTGTCTTGTGTTCAAAAAAGTGATATAATTCACACAAAGAACCTACACATAGTAACTAGATAAGGAACGAAAACTGGAAGTGACAATCCAAGAATAACCCTAGATTAAAGATAAAAATGAATATCCTAACCCTATAAAGAAAAAAAATTGTATAACGATGCATCAAGCATGTTTCAAGAATTTTCTAGACGAGAAGATGTCGATGACAATTTGCAAAACACACTTCATGAACTATTAAACCTATAAATACATAAAGATAAGTCGGTGGTACAGTTCATTGACCTACTGCATAATATTAAAAGAAAAACAACATAGATAAACATACTAAGAGTACATGCAGCTTAAATAAAAAAGATAAGAATGATGCCGACCCACTTGTCGATCTCGAAATAGAAGGATACCATGTTCGACGAGTTGTTCTTGACTTTGGATCCCAAGTAAATATCATGATGAGAGATACATGGGAACAGTTGGGTAGGCCCTGACTAAATGAATCAGAAATATATTTAAAGTTGGCCAACCAAGGACTAATCAAACCCATTTGGGTTTGGAGAAATGTCGATACAAAGATAAAAGGCATTTTGACAAACTTTGATTTCGAGATCATCGACCCTAAGGAAGGATCCATCTCCTTCCCAGCCTTGGTAGGACACCCATGGGGTAGAAAAATGAAAGCTTCTATATCATTGGAAAAAGAAAGGATAAAACTAAAAGGGAATGGACAGAAAGTGATTGTCCCCATTCATCCTTCACAAGGAGAACCTTGGACTGAACATATTGATGAAGAATTCAATGTTCGACAACTCTACTAGATTCAAAACAATGAAACTTATACCGAACCTAATAATTATGGAGAACTTCATCTAGGGAACCAGGACTTGGTTGGATATAATTCAAATGCAGAATTGTATGATTGGGAAATTGAAAACTATGAAACACAAGAAAGGGGTTGCTGGACCATTCAAGATATCCAGAAGAAACCAACTCGATAATGCTTTTCTATATCAACTATTCCAAAAATATTTGAGAAGATATTAAGGGAATATCCCTCTTTAGCACCAACAAAAAAAGATAATAAATAGAGTCTTCGGTATAAAGAGAGAGAATAACCAGTTCTCCATGTAGAACAAGTCTCTAAGAGACTAGGTGAACATGGCCGACTTCAAATCCTGGTCAAAATGTTTACATGACAAGTTGCTCGATGGTGGGACACCCATCACTTGAGACTGAAAACATAGACAACAGCTTCAACTTTCTTTGTAGAAAGGTTCAAAGAAAGGAGGCTAACAAAACAGGCACAAATACCTGTCTTCACCCAAGGACAAGATCCAAAAAATCATATAAGAATATGTGAAAAATAATGGATAAGACTTAGTTACAAAGATGAACATATATGGCCACACCTGTTTCCCTCGACATTAGATGACCTACCTAACAAATGGTATAAAATGGAAGAAGCACAAGGCAAAACATTCCTATGGAATGAACTTAGAGAAAATCTCATTAAAGACTTTAGCTTTATACTGGAAGATGAAAAATTAGTCAAAGCTACTAAACAAATAAAAACATTTATACAGTCGACTACTAACAAGTCGACACAAAATAGAAGCCGACCAAACATAGCATGCCATAACATTCGATCCAACAAAATACCACAGTCGATAATACTCCAATTAGAAAATGAACATACATATGGGAGAAGCTTTCAATGGAAGACCGATCACCTGGAAATGATCAAGCCAGTTAGAACGATATTCAAAATTAAGACAATCGACAAAGAAGACACCGACCAAATGACGGCATCAGAATTTCCAGCAACATTTTCACAGTTCAAAGAAGGTAGTCAACATATTAATGAAAGTAAAGCACCAGAATGGATGGACGTGAAAGTAAAACCTAAAGAAATCGACATTTCTAATGATAACATACTGAAAATGGCAAGAATTGGCGATTATTCGAGCGAAGAACAAACTACAGAAATCATTGACTTATTAAAGGAATTCCAAGATTTATTTGTGTGAGATTACAAAGACTTAAAATGATTAGTAGCAGAATGGGCGAGATGAAGATAGTCATTAAACCTGATGCTCGACCTATCAAGAAAATACCTTACAAGTTGGCTCACAAATACAAACAAATAGTTAAAAAGGAGATCGACAATATGTTGACTGCTGGAATTATTTACCCCATCGACTAGTCGGAATGGGCAAGCCCAATGGTCATCCAACCAAAAAAGCACGACCCAACAGAACTACGAATTTGTGTCGATTTCTGAGAGTTAAACAAGGTTACCCTAACAAATCCATTTTTGACTCCATACGCCGATGAGATCTTAAATTTATTCATAGGACATGAATGCTACTCATTTGCATATGGATTCTCGGGATATAATCAGGTGCTGATAGCGAAGGAAGATCAGAAAAAGACAAACTTTGTATGCAAATTTGGATCATTTTCTTAAAGAGTGATGCCATTCGGTCTCAAGAATGTACCTGCAGTGTTTTCAAGAATAGTTGTCAAAAAATTTCAAGAATACATTTATAAAACAATGGAAGTATATTTCGATGATTGGTCAATCTATTCCATGCTAAAAGACCATTGTAAATGGTTAAGTCTTATGTTGGACAATGCCAACAGATTCAGTTATCCCTCAATATAAAAAAATGCATCTTTTTAACCCCTATAGGAATCCTACTAGGGCATATTGTATGCCAAGAAGCTATCAAGGTCAAGTTTGCTAAAATAAAGTTTATTCTCGACTTAAAGCCACCGGTTAATCCAAAACAGTTCAGAGTACTGTTGGGTCATACAGGGTATTATAGAAAATTTATCCGACACTATTCAGATATGACCTACCCATTAGAAGAATTGTTAAGAGAAGATCAGGAGTTTGACTAGACAGAATAATGTGATACATCTTTCAACACATTAAAAAGAAAACTAGTCGAAGCACCCATTCTCAGATTTCCAAACTGGTCGATCAAATTCTATGTGCATATTGATGCTTCACGCCTAGAAATAGGTGCAATTTTGACACAACCTGGGGAAGATGAAATGGATTATCCAATCATATACAGTAGTAGGAAATTAAACAAAGCATAATGCAATTAGTCAAAAACAGAAAGGGAGGCATTAGGTATGGTATTTTCACTTCAAAAGTATCAACATTACCTACTAGATAACCCCTTCATATTATATACCGATCACCAAGCACTAAAATACCTCGTCAAAAAACCCTTGCACCATGGGAGAATCTGTCGTTGGCTATTACTATTCCAAGAATTTGAATTCAAAGTAGTATTTCGACCAAGTCGACTGAATGTCGAACTTGTCAAGAATCGGCATGAGGGAGGAGCCGACAAGAGTCAAAGATGACATGTCAAATGCACACTTATTTATAATAGAATTTGTCCCTACATAATTAGAAGAAATAGCACAATTTTTGGAGAATAGTCAAGCATTGGATGGAAAGAGCATGAAAAAGAAACAAATTCTAGCCATGAAATTTGCACCATATAATCTCATTAATGGATTCTTATATAAAATGTGTCTGGACGAAGTACTCTGTCGATGAGTGTTAGAACATGAACGAGAAAACATTATGCATGAAGCACAGTATGGACCAATGGGAGGACACTTTCATTCAGATACAACTGCTAAGAAAATCCAACAATCAAAACTATGGTGGCCACCACTGTACAAGGACTATAAAAAGTTTGTGGGAAAATGTGATCGTTGCCAACTTCTAAGTCGACCGCTAAGTCGACTGCTACCTAGTACATAGATTCCTTTAATATCAGTAAACCCAAGCCTCACATTCAAAATCTGGGCTATCGACTTTATAGGTCCATTCCCAGTCCCAGCAAAAAGGACAGGTGCAAGGTATATCATAACAGCAGTAGAATATGTAACTAAATGGGCAGAAGCAGAACCTGTCAAAACATGGTCTAGCGAGGTAGCTACTAAATTCATATATGAAAATATTATCACCAGGTTTGGCTTCCCTCTAACCTTAATCAGTGACCAAGTTTCACACTTCATCAATAAAACAATCATAGCACTAACATAACAGTTCAAAATTGACCACAGACGAAGCATAGCCTATCACTCTCAGTCGAACGGGGCGATAGAAGTATTCAACAAAACACTGACAAGGGGTCTAACAAAAATCTGCAATACCGACAAAAATGACTGGGACAAGAAAATCCTTGCGGTATTATTTGTGTACATAACAACATATAAACGTTCGACCGAACAAACTCCCCTTTGACTAGTATACGGCCAAGAAGTAGTCGTTCCTTTACATTTTCGACAATAGACACCAGTTATAGCCGACATCATACATATCAATGTCAAAGAAGCAAGAAACGATCAACTAATGCAATTAGCTAAACTATAAGAACACTGACTGCTTGCTATACAACACCAAGAAATTCAGAAGTGACAACAGAAGGCTTGGCACGAATGAAACATCAAAAATAAGAATTTGTCGATCGGAGACCTTGCATTACTATACAATAGTCGGGTGAAAGGAAAACTTAAAAAATTACACACATAATGGATGGGGCCTTACATTGTTGAAGAAATCAATGCCAATGGATCAGTATGACTGAGAACGTTACAAGGAACAGTATTTCGGAAACTAGTAAATGGTGCCCGACTAAAATGGTATCAGAATTGAAAAAAATTGAAAAAAAAATCGAAAGAAAAGTGATTTTATAACTGCTAACAAAAACTAGAAAAACTAGAAAAAATAAAAACCTAACTCCAAAAATAATCAAGGAAAACCAAAATGACAGGAAAAACCGACAAGCATAGTAGACCACCATTCAACAATAATCGACATTTTCACCATCGACATACCACAGATTGACCATACCATCGACATCAATAAGAGGATCAAAATGTAAAATCAACCCATCATGACTACAGTCAGAAGGAGCACTGAAACCAGAGCACATTAAATCATCCTTCATTAGAGCGTCCCTTGCCATCAAATTCACCATTAATAGCACCATCGACAAGATCGCCATCCGCTCTGCCTATAAATACTACATGAGTCGAAGATCACATATTGTTTTACCAAGACCTAGAGCGACATAATTACCAGACCCCCATGAGCAAATCAACTAAGAAGAGAGACGAACCAGAAACCAACAACATGGCCCCAAAACAAACCAGATCCATGAAATCCAAAGTAAAAGAGTTGGAATCCATCGTAATCCCACTAGTGAAATGGTTACAAAACATTAAAAATGCAAAAGTGTAGGAAGTTTCATGGGCACGACACTGGGCATAAATCAAAAAATGGGCTTAACAAGGTAATTCAAGGATGTCAAAGGAAGGGGAGAAGGTAAACCACAACACCGTTATGAGTTTTATGAATGCACCTCTCATGGCAAGTTTTGGAGGAATAAAGAAAAATATTGTAAAATTCATCGTCAGCCGGTACCACAATGGGAAGTTCTACTTCGAAAGGATAATGGAAATATTAGCCGAAACCATTTACAAACTTACTGGGCTGTCCAAAACCAACATCACCATACCGGAGGCTGCAAAAGTAAATAATCATCTCATTATAGAACCATTGACTAACCAGGAGAAGGAGGAAGACTATGAAGTCAACCTTCATATTAGTAGTTTCACTTTAGGAGACAGTTCGACAGAAGAAAAACCCTCCACCCGAAATTGAAAATGTATCGACTGAACAATAGGCTACCACACCGATAGAACAAAGAATCATCATCCCAACTCAACAGCAGGAGAAAGGAGAAGAACAGATAGAGGAATAAATTCAAACAAACAACCTAGAATATGCCATGACAAAGGAAAATTTGAAGAAAATAGCTAAGGAAATATCAACTTCAAGGAAAAAGAAAGGAACTCACTAAAAAGGGAAGGGGAAGTGGCAAACTTATCTTATCAAAATAGTCAGAAAATGAGGAAGAACTACTTGCTACTGTTGCCGACATCCTGGAGGATGCTGCAATAAACAAGGTATCCGTCGAGACCCAATTCAAGTAGTTTGTTAAATCAAGAGCAAAGCAAGGCAGGATTAAAAAGGTAAGAACTGCTACCTAGCCCGAAATAGATCCTATTGATTCAACTCTAGACTCACCAAGACCTTCTCTGACTAGGATAACACCAGATTCAACCATGGACATATCACCAATTTACAACGAGATTATCCCTGGAACCCTTAAGGAAAAAATTGATAAAGATGTTGAACTTTATCAATTTATCAACAATATGCCAAATATATTCCTTAAAGCCCAGCAGATCACCACCACCCATAAACTTATCGATTCAATCTCTACCCAACAAAGTCTCACCCCATGAACCAACCAAGTTTCACCAACGCCAACAGTTGTGGGACTTATCAAATCATCATACATTCGCAACCCTGACCCAACATCCACCATAGTCACAACCCACATTTCATCAATTACACCAACCTTCCAGTCAATGGTGAATATAGGGGATTACTTTCCCTCGAAGGCAATAATCAAGTAGCAATAGATGCATAAATTAACAACCTCACAGAAAATGAAGAAATCGACAACCCTGTAGACCTACAACTAGAATTTGAAAACCCCATGCAGATAAGTCATCTTCCAACCACTCCTCTAACTCCATACCATTCGCCCTCACTGTCACCACCACCACCACCATAGTCTCCTCATAATCCAGAACCACCATCTTTACCACCAATGGAAGCACAAACAACCACAAACCTAATTCAGGAAACCCAACAAGCTAATCCTGCCATAGCAGAAGTTCAGTTGATTGAGAATCCACCGACTGAAGAGCACCAAACACCACAAAAGTAGCCAACATCAGTGCCAACAGGATCAGAAGTGGTCCATAAGTCTAAACATAAGAGAAAAAGAAAAGAAAAGAAGAGACAAGAACAATGGCAGACATCGACAACTATTCACCTTCATCAACTAGGATCAACTTCCATAGTCGAGACACCAAAACTAAGAGATGGAGAGTTGGACTGACTCCTGGGAGCACTCACCAAAGAAGAATCAACAAGAAATCAAACAAGACAAGAACAACTTGAAAAACTGAAGACAGAACAAGTTGAATTCCTAACTGAATGCAGGACTTTAACATAGATAGTCATACTAGGACCAGTAGAGACCAACAATGACAAACCTCTGGAGAAAGCATACCAATTATTTGAGAGTATCGTGTCAAACCTTCAAGCACAGCTACATACCAAGAGAGAAGAGCAAAAAGAAGAAACATCTATGTTATTAAAATAGCAGTACGCAACATTTTCAGAAGCACACAAGGTACTACAAGAACATCTGGAGGAGTCAGCTACTACAGAAGAAGTAATACGCAGCTGGTACACCCATTACAGCCAAGTATTTCAACAAGCTCGAGAAACCCATGAACACATCAAGATGCTAGAGAATCGATAGGGTCTTGACGAAGCAATGAGTAGCACAATACAAGAGAAAATTATATTGGAAACAACAAAACTAGAGAAGCTAGAAAAACAAGCTCATCAATGGGTAAACCAGGCTCTTTCCAGCATCGACAAACTAGACACAAGCTATCCACAAATGAAAACACGGATGGACACAGCATATGAAAAAGCCCAATTTTTTGGGCTTGACATGATTAATATTGTAGAACTCTCAATTCATGAGAAATTGATGACTCTATCTAGCATTACAACCTTTACCATAGACATCCAGAGAGCTCTCCACAGTTGGGCATATTTTCAAAGACAACTGGCCATTTCGGTAGAATCCATATCCGAAGTATGTGTATAGAGAAAACCATCTATTAGACTGCATATCCCATGAAGACAGAACAATGAAAAGGAAGCTCCTTGAGGCAGAGTTTTGTACCTCCCTTGTTTCCTCAGGACGAAGAAAGATTTTGTTCCTGGGGGAGATGTGGAGGAGCTAGTCAATGAGATAAATAGCCTAATTAACCGACTAATCAAATATTAGGTCGGCCTCTAAAGGTCGTGTCGGTTGACCAAACCAACAAGTAGTTACTCATAACCATTTTGTAATCATATATAATAGGTTGTTGAGCCAGTTAAGAAGTTGGTTTAGTTTTGTATATGTATGGACCCTCATGTGATTCTATAATATAATTTTTTATGCTACTATATGTTCTTGTCTCTTGTTTATGTATGCTTATATGATTCTATGTGTGTATTATCGGTAACCTTATGTGATATGTGATATTACAACACTTATCAAATGCTCCCAAACCCACTCGAATTTCTGAACGGAGGAAGTGGATTTTTAAGGTAAATTGTTAAGGTCTCATATGCATCATTATTTAATTTATACAGGTTGGTATGACCCTCTCCCAAACAGCTACAAAATCACCAATTCGACCCTTGGGGAAATGGCACCAAATCTTCTCCAAATGCAATTAAACTGAGTAAAATGACCTCAAATTCTTAAGTGCTGAACATGAAACTTGTAACACTAATAAATTAAATTCCATTAATCATAAATATATCAGAGATACATTCTTCCATTCGAAATAATCAGCATTACCATGACATACATCAGTATAGTGGGGAAATGGTCATTGTTTGCTCATTAATAGTCACTTTTACATACAACCCTTTGATATTTTGACCTAAGACATTCTTAGAATGAATAGCATATCATATTAAACTTATTAAAATCATAAATGGATCAGTAGAAGCTCTCCCAAAGAGTATAATATCTCACCCAAAGCGCAATATCAATATAGTGGGGAAATGGTCATTGTTTGCTCATTAAAAAGCACTTTCACATTCAACCATTGGGTATTTCAACCTAATACTTTCTGAATATGAATAACAGATTATATTAATATTATCACAATCATAAATTTACCATTATAATCTCTCCCAAAGATCACAATATCTCACCCAAAACGCAATCCCTCCATGAGCAAGAATATGCAAGAAAAACTGGAAATGGTTGAGAGAATGGGATGCACTAGAAGAAAACAAGAGATTCCCTGTAGCTTACACCTGCAAATACAAACTCCATTAGATATCCATGAAAGATCTAAATGTCCTCTCCAAACACCAACTTGTATGGGAATCTTTCACCCTCTAAATTGGCTAAGCTAAGAAACTAATCATCCACTAGCTCTCTCAATTCACAAATGTAAATTTCTAAAATGATCAAAATCCCCTCTCTTGGTTGATCCCTTTATTTTATAAACATATTTAGCCTTCTAATGTTACCAATCCATCCACAAACTCAATCCAATTCGAATTAGGTTGTGTGCTCAATATTTTCCATGTGTCCTCCCTTTCCTAGCCTTCCATCTTCCCCCAATTTGAGTAGGAACCCGTTGAGCTTCCCCAACTCACATGAGCGCCCTCTTGGATACTCTATTTTGACCTGACATGTCAGATATGTCATATTTCATCCTTCATATTTGATTTTTTTCATAGGTGTCACAGCATCTTCATCATTGTTGTCATAAAGCTAGGGAATCTAGTCCAAGTGTCTCACTAGCTCCAAAATGACTCTTCCTCTCCCATGTAAGTTACATTTCCTTCTAAATTCGACCTATGATGCATGTGGCCAAGTGTATTAGCCTTATAACTCTTCCAAGAACATTTATGCTTCCCGTGGATTCAAAATTGCAAGAGGAGGATGCCATGTGGCACATAAATTCTAGCTTGTGTGGGCCCCATAATATCCATGTGTCTCCATGCTCCAATTCCACTTCAATTTTCTCTTGTATTTATTTAATTAGCCTCATTATTAAATATTTATTCCATTCTAATGTATGAACATCATCTATTAGCTCCCTTATTAAAATTCCAAATGTATCCATCCAACCTAGGAAACTAGTAGGATTGATGGAATTGTCATGTTATGCAATTATTTAAAATGGGGGCATTACAGTCCTCCCCACCCAATATTTCTTGTCCTCGAGAAATTTCATATTTTAATGATGCAAAATCTTCATATTCCCAAGTGGCATCCTCATTTGGTACTCCTTTCCTTTCACCAAGTGCTCTCTTATGGTTTTGCTCACTGATTTTCTTTAGCTACAACTTGAGTAGTGGCACTCATGTATTGCAATTTTGTGTTCCCAAATGTAAAGAGATGTGGATTATTCATATTGATATATCTTGTAACATCGCCACTAACACTAAAAGGATTAGTCAAATCCATAAAAACCAAATTTGTGAAAATAATATTTATCTCCATATTTTTGGAAACCTTTTCTAAAATTTCACCCCTTTTTGCTTCTAGATAATGTCCCTTGTGGTTAATTTTCCCAATGTGTTAAAATTCACCCTTGTTTCAACTCTAGGTATATGGATACAATTGATTCCAAACTCCTCCAATTAATTTCAAACTTGTTGAGGAAGGTCATGAGGGGTGATGGGACACATTAACACATCTATCAGTCATATAATCAACTGATATACCTAACCATGGTCTAAAATTTACAATGGAAGAATTTTCGGGACAAGACTAGTCAATTTGGGAGGTGGAAATCCCCTCAGGTCCTGGAACAAATCTCTTCCAAACACTGTACAAACTCCACTAATCATTGGTATGAGCCTTGTATCTTTTATCATACATTAACTAAATTATATTTTTATCATTATATATGGTTTTTGGGTTGAATAGGTATCCAAGAAAACTCAGGGAATTTATTAGTAATTTTAAGGCTCAAACCCCCAATGGTAGATGGCTCCAAATGCTCTCAAATTGTACCCAAAGGTGTATGAATGAAGTTAATACATAAAATTGGTGTTTATAGGTGTCTTTAAACCATCAAATGACTTCTTCAGCTCACTTTGGAAATCTAGTCAATGTAGGGAATTTTACGAGCAACTTTTGCTTCAAATCCCTTGGGGGTAAATGATGACTGAGGACTTTCCCAATGCACTCAATCCAACTATAATTTCTAAATGGAAGTAGGGTAAATATAAACATTGACATGAACTCATATGCATCACCATTCAACTTTTAATGTCTTCTATAACTCCCTTAAATCAGATGCAAAAGACTAGTTTCAACCTTGGGTGAAATGATAGGCAATCTTCTCCAAATGCTATGAAACTCACAAAGATGACTCCAAATGCTTATGTATTAAACATTAAAATAATATAATACATCAATAACAGTCCATTCATCCATAAACCATTATTATTTTACTTATCCATTCGAATCCATCAACATTACATTGGTTCACAACAAGGTAGTGGGGAAATGGCACTATCTCTTCATGGTTTAAAATTTTTACATGAAATATTTTGGTATTTAAATCTGAGAGTATTCTAAAAATGAAATAAATATCATTTACATCAGAACATAAAATAATGGGGAATTATAATCTCCCCCAAATAGATCAATAGCTCACCAAGTGCGTCTCAATCCATAGAGCAAGAATATGATGAGAAAACTTGGAATAAATGAAAGAACAAGATGCTCTTGAATTTTCCATGAGCTTCCCTATATCTTGCACCTGTAACTTATGAATCCATTAAATCTCCATGAAATACTTGAATTTCCTTTCCACACCCCAACTTGGATGGGAATCTTTCACCCTCGAAATTGGCTAAGGCAAGAAGACTATTTTTCCACTATCTCTCTCTCTCTCTCTTCACAAATGCAAATTATCAAAATGATAAAAATCTGCCTTAATTCTTTGATATTGACATTTATAAAGTTTCCAATCTCTCTATGGGTCTAATTCCTTCCAAGAGATGCATTCCAACTCTAGTTGGGAAGAGATTCCAAAGAATTCCACTTGTACAACAATTCCTCATCTCCCACTTCCACCAAATCACATGTGGAAGCATATTAGCTTCCCTAACTCCCTTCAGTGCCCTCTTGGAGGTAGTTTTAGCCCTGACGTGTCATATATGTCAAATTCCATCCTTCATATCTGATTTGTGTCATAGGTGTCATAGCATCTTCATCAGTGTTCTCATAGAGCTAGGGAATCTAGTCCAAGTGTCTCACTAGCTCTAAAATGCCTCTTCATCTTCCATGGGAGTTACTCTTCCACTCCAATTCGACATTAATTGATCCATTCCATGTATATTGACCTTCCAACTCATCCCAAGACCCTTGGGATTCTTATGGATTCAAAAAGACAAGAGGAGGATGCCATGTGGCATAGAAAATCTACCTTGTGTGGGTCCCACATCCTCCATGTGTCTTCATGATCAATTGCCACTTTCGTTTTTCCTTGTATTGATTTATTTAGCTCCATTATTAAATATTTATGCCATTCTAATGTTCAAACATTATTTATTATCCCCGTTAATCCAAATCCCCTTCCACCCCCAACCTAGGAAACTAGTAATTATCCTCCTTGGCAATTATTTGACCCTTAGCATCAATTTGACAAACTCTCATGAATATGGAAAATGTGATTATGAAATTGTAACCCAATGCAAAATTTGGGACATGACATTAACATCATCATCGTCATCGTCATCGTCATCATCTTTGTCGTCATCGTCATCGTCGTCGTCATTATCATCATCTTCATCATTTCATATGACATCAACATTTCGATCACCATCTTCTTCATCATCATCATCATCATCTTCATCGTCATCATCAACATCATCATTGTCTTCATAACTAACGGCATCTTAATCGTCATTGTCATCATCTTCATCATCATCGTCGTCATCATAATCATCATCAAACATGACTGACACTGACAATTCGAGTAACAAAACCATACCTATAGATTAATTAATGTGCTACGTGGGGCCAACGTTGAAATTTTTTATTTATGTGTCAGCTTGGTCTGAAATTTGGCATGGTAGACTAAACACATGCATTGACGATGTGGGAGGGTTTCAAAACTCAAACATCACCATCATCATTGTCATCGTCATCATCGTCACCATCATCATCATCATCATCATCATCATCATCATCATCATAATCATCATCTTCATCATTTCATATGACATCAACGTCATGATCACCATCGTCATCATCGTCATCATCATCAAACATTAATGATACAAACAATTCGAACAACAAAAACCATACCTATAGATTAATTAATGTCCTTCGTGGGGCCAACATTGAAAATTTTTATATATGTTTCGGCTTGGTCTAAAATTTGTCATGATTAGACTAGACACATGCATTAACAGTGTGGGAGGGTTTCCAGACTCAAACATCATTATCATCATTATCATCATCGCCGTTGTCATCATCATTGTCATCGTCGTCATCATCGCCATCATCCTCATCGTCGTTGTCATCATCAGCATCATCATCATCATCAAACATGACTGACACTAATAATTCGAGCAGCAAAAACCATACCTATAGAATAATTAATGTGCTACGTGGGGTGAACGCTGACTTGGTCTACAATTTGGCATGGTTAGACTAGACGCATGCATTAGTGCTGTGGGATGGTTTCTGGACTCAATCATCATCATCATCGTCGTCGTCGTCTTCATCATCATCATCGTCATCGTCGTCATCATCATCATCATCATCATCATCATCATCATTGTCATCGTCATCATCATCATTGTTGTCGTCGTCTTCATCATCATCATCGTCGTCATCATCATCATCATCATCATTGGCATCATCATCATCATCATCATCTTCATAATTTCATATGACATCAACATCGCGATCACCATCTTCATCATCATCAAACATGACTAACACTAACAATTCGAGCAGCAAAAACCATACCTATAGATTAATTAATTAAATTGAAAATATGTTTTTTATTTCTTGATTTTAATATTTTTAATTACTGAAAACTTTATTACTTTGTTCTTTTAAAAACAATAATCAATCTTTTATTTCAAAAATTCACATTTTATGTAAGACTAAAATTAATAAACTATTATTTTAAAATACATCAAAATTAAATTAATGATGATAATTTTCAAATAATTCAAATTTTATACATAATGCTATCATTAAACACTATCTTATTTGAAACAAATTTTCTCCTCTTTAAAAACTTACTATAATAAAAAAAGACCTAAAAGGATCTCCAAAAAACATCAAATCAAATTGCAATTAAACTTGCAATAAATTTTGAATACACAAACCTAAACACTTATTTTGCATTATTAAAGATTAACCACCTAGATTAAAGATTAAATCTTATTACATGAATTGTCTTTGGAATGCATTCCATTTAGAATATTGTTAGTCCAATAAACACTTTAAACTTAGGGGTGGACTATTTATACTATTTCATATATGAATTATAAATAGTTTAATCCTATAATTCTTTGGATATGATAAATTGCAACAAGATAATTTATGAAAAAAACCTTGACCTTGGATTTGAAAATAGCAATCCATATGCAATGATTTGGTGTAATATTTTTTTTCAAAATAGTTAATCTATATTTTCTCATTATTGATTCACTTAAGAAATTGATGTGTATATTTTAACAATATATGTTTGAATATGCCATGAAATGAGATAAACACAATAAACTAATATTTTTTACACAATTATATGAAAAATCAGATAGGGTGGTTTAAATTTGAAGAGGTTTAAGAGCCAACATATCACAAATAGCTATATAACATTATCCTACTGAAAGCTAATGCGTAAAAAATATCTTGAGAAATTGATTCATGAAATAATTAAACGTTTAAGAGATAAAGTGAAAACATTATTTCAAATACAATAATGGCGAGTATCAAAGAAAAACCTTTAAATAAAAAAATTCAATAAAAAATAAAAAGTGAAAAATTTAATAAGTTTAATTTAAAATTATGATAAAAATTGATAAATTATATATACAAAAATGTAGAGACTTGAACATAATTAGTGAATGAAACAATATCTAATGTCCATTTTTAAAAAGATGTTAACTTTAGATTATATTAATCCATATAATAAATTTTCCATCATCTTGTTTGTCATATTTAGGTATTTCAAATTTGATTTTATTGAGATTTCTTTGTTAATTTGTGTTTCAAGAGTTTGGACATGGTGGATAAGTGGACTTTTCATCGGTGAACATAGAAAAAATGCCAATTCGTGTGAATGGTCAATGTGGAAAACTAGTGCCTAGCACGGAAGAATCATACAAATGGGTTGTACATATAGATCTTAGAGGTGTACGGGGTTACCTCGTCTTATTTGTTAAATCATATCACTGTATAGATAATGGCAAATAATTGTCATGAAAGAAAACAACAACTTGTAAAGTTTGGAATGCGGCATGGGATCATATGAACATGGAAGGAAGTGGATGGATGAATCAACCATGATTACTAATGTATGGAATTGACAAGGCCACTCTGCGAGAAAAGTAATAATGGAAGAGGAATCATTACCTCGAGACACAAGGGAGGGGGTCACAAGTGTTTGTATTGTCAAATTGATTTTCAATGAGACAAGAACACATATCAAGATAATTTCTAACCATAGAATACAATCCTAATAGAAGTGCATACATTTCCAAGGTGAACTAATATCTTTAATCATAATCCATGTATCCTGAAAGTTTCACTTGTGATTTTCATCATAATGGATGGGGTTTACAAGTGGTCACATGTGGAACTTTTTGACAGACTAGGAGTACAATCCTTCATGGTTCCCTTCATATGCGCATACACCCATATGATTATATATGGTGCTATCATTTGATTGAGTTGATGTTTCACTAGGAGGAGACTCACTTCTGCCTCTTGGATTATCATGTTTCGTGACTCATCTATTGACACTTTTTATATGTGCATGGGTTCTCTTAATGGATCATCCTCCTAGTTGATATTTGATGAAGTGCTTTCACCTTGCATCACATGATATATCTTAACATACTTGCTCCACTGTGCACATCTATGTGGATATCTAGGCCTTGGATTGATTATGAGGCATGGGTTTTGTGTGGAGTGCCCTAATGATTATTGATGGATTGATAGTGAAATGACATGTTTCTAATGGATGGTAGTTTGTTGGAGTAAATAACTCCTCATGTTCAATGACGTAGCCTTCTTAATGGTTATATTTTGACATCAAATGACATGGTTTGAATCCTATTATATGTGTGCCTTGGCATTTTGGGGTTTTATTTGCATGTTCCAAAAAAATAATACAAAATAACAAAATAATAAAATAATAAAAAACAAAAAACAAAAAAATAAACAAAAAAAAACATATAACACTATATATTTTCGTTATTCACTTACTTGCAGCTAAGTCCCCTCCCGCGCATTAAAAAAACACTCTAATACTTTTTAGTTCCCTTACAGAGCCAGTCATTCCTTCAGGTTGATACTCTGTGACTTGCGATTTGATCTATGTCGATTCATTCACGGGATTGATTCTTGAAACTTCGACAAATCCACGAGTTCCTTCTTTGATCAGTCGGTTTCCTTCATGGGTTGATTGACCCACCGTGGCTGGTTTTAGGACTTCATGACTAGATTTAGGATTTCATTGCGACTGCTGCTAAATTGACTGCAAAATTTTCTTCTGTAAGTACAATTTTCTATCCCCTATTTCAACTCCATTTGAGAAATTACAGCTATGAGTGTGGGAGTGATTCAACCCTCCCTTCTTAGTCTTTATTTGAAGCATGTAGATTGATAAAAAAATCACTCAAGCTAGTGAAAAGTGAGCTCTGATTTTTTTGTTAAACTATGGTAAATTTATGGGTAAAAGGATTAGCAATAGATGACAAAAAGAAGTGGTAATATTCTCCGTCCACGGGAGAATGGAATCAACCCACATATTATTAGTGAAGAGAAATGTTGATTTCGATAGGTATGATTTCAACAAGTGGTTTTCTGCATATGTTCCTCAAAATTTCCCAACTTTGGAGTTGGGGCTTCTTCATTTTTGTTTGGAAGGCCAAATCAGGACAAACCTGCCCAGAATGTTGATGTCCGTTGTTTTTTATTGCCTCAGAACTTGGTTAGTTTACACCGAGAAGAGGGTTACACTTGGACATTTCCATCTCATTGGATGCCACACACTGTATTTTAGGACTATTTCCATAGGAACATTGAAGCAATCATTATTATATGGTTTTTTAAATAGACCCACTAAATCAAAACCTTCAACTAGGATTAGGTATTCCCCATTTTTTTTTCTTTATATGTGACTGCAAAGAATCGATGGTATAGTTTTATGAGATTAGAGATGTGCAGGTATTCATTCTCTAGATGAATAGCCATACCACTTATTTAACCTTTGACCTTCATCATGTCATTTAATATGAGGTGTGACAAAACCAACACTGCATTTTTCCTTGCATACAAAGATTGGTCATTTTAAGGCATGCATACATATTCTCATTCCATGGAACCTAAGGATTAGGAAACACACTACCAAATATCCCAAAGCTATGATACAATTTGAGCGAACAAATTCAGCGACAACATTTTGGGCTGCGTGAATAGAAGTTGTTTTTGTTTATTATTTGAGGTACGACAAGTGACCATAAAAAAAATATTTGAGGTAGTTGAGGCAACCAAATCTCATATTAATGCTTGTTGCTTCTATTTTATACATCCAAATCATTGAGAATAGATAATTTATTGCCTTTGGTGCCTAAAATTAATATAGGAGTTCTCGGGACTACTCTTTGAGGGATGACTTAAATACAATATAACTAAAACATGCCATTGTCCATTACCTTCATGGGTCTTACCTTCATGGGGATTATCATGCTTAGACTGAAACACAACCAATGAAAGGATCAATAGTATATAACAGAGAAACAAATGAGGTTAATCTACTCCTCTATGGTTGTGTACGGAGAAAATAAATTTCAAATTATCCAGGAGAGGCTTAAAGCCTTATTTTTTCAACTCTTCCTCATATACTTGTCATGGTGTCTAACAAATAAGCTAAGAGTATGATATAGAGAAGTGATTTATGCAAGGCATGAAAAGGAGTTACTGGTGTGTCAGTTTATTGTACTACAGCCAATATTTTGATGAATTATTAAACCATTATTTCACACAATAGTATTGAGATTTAAACTTGGATATCAATTGTTTACTATTTGCTTATAATGGTCAAGTTTGTATGCAAAATATGATAGCTTCAACTAAAGGGTAAAGCTTCCAAAGTTGCAAGATACAACTTCAAGATTTTTCCAACAATAGATCAATAGTATATAGATCACATTTTTAATACTTAGCAGTAGTGGAAATATTGGTATAATGTTAAGAGGCTTCTCTCACTTTAACTATAAAATAGAGTATTAGTTCCAAATGAATTGAGATTTTATGACCTAGTGTCATAACCATAGTTACAAGAAAACTAAAAGAGCAAAACAAATACTATTGGATATACAATGCATGAACAACACGGACGAATAAGTGTTGTCCATGGCTTGCAAAGGACAAAGAGAAATATAAATATGGGGTTTAACGCATTAGGGAAGTATGAAGGTTAAAAAAGGATGGGAATTGGCTTAACCACCGATAATAGTTTTTAACCATTCCCAAATGTTCTCGGTAAAAACCCATATTTTCCTATCATACTAATTAGGGCACTCATTGCTGATGTTTATTGCCTCAAGACTTCCCAAGAGTGCCCAAATTATGAGAATGAGTGTGATGACCTTATAGTTAAAATAAGCACCAATTTTGGACATTTTTATATCCATAGATCACACATTACCAATGCTTCCCTTAAAAAATTGCAGTAGGTGTAAACTGTTAAAAAAAATGGAAAGGATTGTGTCAATATTAAAGTTAAAAGGAGCACAAACCACAGAACCTTCCCTGAAATTTCTGAAAACACAATTTCCAAGGAGGAGATTGCTATGAAGATAAGGGTTAAAAGCCCCAAAAAATGGCTTGTCAAAAAATAGGGTGCTTAGGTTTCATTTCCATTGCTCATTGTTTTGCCAAGCATTTGTCCAAAATTAACTCAGCGTTGGCTAGATATATATTAGGGATGATTTGTGACTGCTAGGTGTCATTATCATTCTCCAAAATATTCTAAAGCAGACCAAATATAAGGCTCAATGTGCTGACAATATTTGGTTGCAATGTTGGGATGAATAAAGGTTATTTTTCATGCCCATTTGAATTCCTATAATTCTTGACTTAGGTCTCTGACCATTCCCAAATATGGGACTTATCTTGACTACTAATGTTATATGGGTGGAAAGGTCCCAAATCTTGCTCAGAACGAACAACAATGCTACTGCCCATGAAACTATGCTCAAGAATCACACCCATAACTAAGAATTGGGGCTATTTAGGGTTGGTTAAGTACCTGACAGTCCCCCAAATGTGCCCAAAATTACTCAGTTTTGGGGATGGTTGCATCTTGATGGTTGCATGACTAATAATTTCACTCATATTTGCCTCCTCATGCCCCAAACTGCTGATGAGGTGTTGCTTATGTCCTCAACAGACACCTCATTAAAAGAACAAGGCATGTGCATAATTTCAGTGTTTAATGATCAGATAGCATGTGCTATTTATTAAATCACATCAGTAGGACCCTAGCTAATTAAAATACCTATTATATACGCATAGAAAATATATGCCTTACTATTATGTTTTCCACACATATACGCTTACACTTTTTGTTGAGATAATAAACTCTTGAAATCCCTTTGTATAGAGGGTGCTATTATTCATCACTGTACAAGGTTTTTTCAATGTGGAATTTTCCGTATTCGATGGTAGAGATGATGTTCTACAAAAAGGGCCTTCACGCCAAACATTCAATCCCTTCTCAAATTTCTTATGTACTATTCCAGTTTCGAATAGATTTTGAACCTCCCTCTACATTTTTTAAGTTAGGATTCCCTTCAAGTAATAGGTGGATGTCTTGAAAGATATGTCTTGATGTCACCAAAGTATCTGGCCAGTTTTCCCTTTTTGTCAGTATCTATATGGTGGTATATTTGTTGACTATCGATTCCATTAGTTATATGTTGTTGTCAACTCACTTTTATGGTCATCTTAGCGGTGTTTCCTTTCCAAGGGGTGAGGATATGGTGAATAATGATTTTGTAGATGAATCTCTTTTGTCAATGATCATTGTGAATGAGTCTATTTTGACTACTATATATTGTTTGAAAAAATATTATTTGAAGTATTTGGGGCTATTTTTCATAACACTTACTTCTGGTTGGTTGTTTTTTATGAGCAACTTGCTTGGATTCCAACCATTTGTAATTTTGTTCGTCCTAGTGTTATTGTTCGAAATCTTGGTATAGCCATTAAATTAATTGTGATAAAGATTATGGACCTCTCTTAGAATGTGGTCATCCTGAATATAATGTGTTCAAATCAATGAATATGGTATCTATAGCCAATATTACATGCTCAAGAGAGTCTTATCGCTAATTCAAGGTGTATTATATCTCATACAATATGATCATCACCTCCTTTTCTGCTCAAAGAAACAATCAAGATCAAACTTCAAGGTTGTAAGTGACCTCATAATCCTCTAAGGGTAGATCAACCTTGTGAAAATAGGGTTTAACAATGATGGCATGCCTCAAGAATTCTCAAAGGTGGATTCCAATTGGAACATCTCAATAGTATAGCAGTAGATACTGATTCCAATTTGGGATGGTCTAATCCAAGTGACAATGGGAACCCACATATGTTGAAAACCTTCCTCATCTAATGTTGATTTGATGTAGGTGTAATAAATAGAATACAACATAGGAAACCATTATATTCACTCCTTAGGTTTCATTTCCATTGCTCATTTTGTTCCACATATTTGTCCAAAATTAACTCAGTGTTGGCCAGATCTATATTAGGGATGATTTGTGAATTCTAGGTGTCATTATCATTCTCCAGACACTGTTATAACAGACCAAATATAAGGCTCAATGTGATGACAATATTTGGTTTCAATACTAGGATGAATTAAGGTTATTTTACATGCCCATTTGACTTCCCAGAATGCTTGACTTAG
Organism: Pseudotsuga menziesii; assembly: GCA_001517045.1. Lineage (NCBI taxonomy): Eukaryota > Viridiplantae > Streptophyta > Pinopsida > Pinales > Pinaceae > Pseudotsuga > Pseudotsuga menziesii. Next base: position 151,692 of record LPNX010926792.1, read on the forward strand.
GTCTATGAACATGCCCATATCTGGTACTTATCTTGAATACTACTATTATATGGGTGGAAAGGTCCCAAAACTTGCTCAGGACTAACCACAAATTCCACTAAACATAAAACTATGCTCAAGAATCACACCTAGACCTGAGAATTGGGGCTATTTATCTTTGCTTAAGTACATGATAGTCCCCCAAATGTGCCCAGAATTGCTCAGTTTTTGGGATGGCTGCATCTTTATGGTTGCATGACTGATCAATTCACCCAGAAATTCCCCCTCATGCCCCATACTATCGATGAGGTTTTTCTTATATTTTCAATAGACACCTCATCAAAAGAACAAGGCATGTGCATAATTTCAGTTTTTAATGATCATAGAGCATGTGCTATTTATTACATCACATCAATAAGACCCTAGCTAATTAAAAGACCTATTATATACACAAAGAAAATTTATGCCTTACTATTATGTTTGTCACACATATACGCTGAAACTATCTATTGATATAATAAACCCATAATATTATACCCCTTATAATACTTTTACTTCCGAGCCTACTTTGTCTGGTCATTTTACAAAGTGGATTCTCTTATTTTAAGAGTTCAACATGAATTTGATTTCCTATAAGTCTCTAAAGGGCCAAGTCATAGCTTATCAACTTGTTGATTCCTTAATTCCTAAGTGCTCACAAAATTATTACTCCTAGCCTATATAACCCTTAGCCTATAAGGATCCTCTGACTGAGCCTTATTTCATTGTTAAAATTGACACCTAAACTTTGTACATTGAGGACACCAGGACAAAATTAGGGGTTGGTACTACCATCTAATTTATTCCTCCCAAGGATGAATATACACTCTATTTAACTTATAGGATATACTTTACCTATACCAGTAACATCATTGAGTATGAAGCCCTTATCCTCAGCTTGTATATAGCCTTAAAATTTGCATAAAACATTTTTAGACATTCGGTAACTACGATCTTTTTATCAACTGAATCCAAGGATATTTTAGTGTGTTATCCTACTTTTACTTAGTATTATTATTATATTTAAAAAAAAATTCTATGATACTTCAATACCTTACATGTTATTTGTGTCCTACATGAAAAGAACTTCCAAGTAAACTTCCTATTGTCATCTATAGCTTTAAGTGAGATTTTCCCACAATTTTAGCCATTATAGAGGTACCTTATGATGATATAGATCACCATGATATTTATTCACCTACATCTTCTTCATATTGAAAGACAAAACTGCCTCTTTATTGGTATTGTTACATTGTGAATGCTCTTGTTGGAGATTAGTTGTCGTCCTCATCTTGCGGGGTTAAAAATCATAACAATGTAGCTAATCTATCTGTTAGGTATCATTTTTTAATAAAAATAAAAGCTTGAATGGTTTCCTCTTTTGCAACATAAACTATCCTAAGGTTTACTCTATCTTGCAAGAAGAACATAGTGGACATTATGGGGGCCACTTTTGGTCACATGCCACCTTAACTAAGATCTTGTACATGGGCTACTACTAGCCACTTCAAAAAAAAATGTAAAAAAATATGTTAACAAATGCAAAGTATACTACCATTATATGAGTTTGTACCATATATCATCTTGTGACTTAATCTCAATCAAATCCCCGTGAACATTCTTATTGTGGGGTTTATGCCCCATCGAAGCTATACATGCAACCTTTATAATGGCCACAAGTTCATCATCATCATAATTAACTATTGAACCAAAAGGGTAAAGGCCATGCCCCTTAGTTGTTTCATAGGACATGTTATGCGAAATTCATTAGAAACCAAATTATATATCATTTGATAGTCCATTATACCTTAGTGGCTGACAATGGAAGCTAGCTCATATCTACATAAATAAAGAGACTCCTAGATAAGTATAACATCAAACATAAGTTTTCCACACCCTACTATATATAGAGAATGGGTAGGTTGAAGCCATAAATGTTACATTATTATCCATCCTTAAACAAATCATTAATTATTCAGGTGACCATTGGCACACCAAGTTATTTCCTACACTATGGGCTTACAAAAATTTCATTATAATTTAAAAGGTACCGGTTAGTGGAGATTACATATCTCCATGATGACCTACTCATTGGTTTATAGAGCTAAATTTATGTTTCCCTAAGAGGTCTTATCCCCATCACTTAGCATTGCACTACATGATGATATACCTGATGAAGAGCTTGTCACCACATGTATGGTAGAGTTAGAGAGCATAGATTAAAGGAATCTCAAGTGTTGGAGCACATGCAGTAGTACCATAGTTACGTAGTTAGGGTGTGTAACAAAAAGGTCTTGGCTTAAACCTTTACCAAGGGAGATATGTTTTTATGTCAAAACTTTGAAGTCTAGGAATAGAGTATTACTAAGGACTAAACCAACCTCTAACTAAAGTATAGTACCTTGGAACTAACACCCAACAATACTATAACTACACTTTCAGATAATTAGTATTAGTATAACTACACCCATGCTTATAAGTCCTCAAGATAATGATATCAATTCGTGGGTTATCCGACCTCTATGAAGGAGACTTCGTTGGATTTCTGACATCTATGTAGTGAAATTTGTCGTCGGATATCCATTAAATCTGACATATATGCTACACTATCGACGAATTCAATTCATGGGTTATATGACTTTAGGCATGTCTACAGGGAGCACAATATGAGTGTAGATCATTTATCCAAGGAAGCACTGAATATGAAGGCTGGCCTCCTTTCCTTCTTGAAAATTTTAGAAGGAGAAATCATTGAGGAAGGCATGATACAACTCTTTTAAGAGATTTTTTATTTATGTGGCATGTTCTTTTTTTGTTCTTTCGAGTATTAGATACATTAGCATATTTATTGTTTTAGTTGGGGATATAGATTTTGTTTTGATCCCCCAGGGGTGTGTTTTCTTCACCCTTGATGCCTCCTTGGATAAGTTGTTTGGGATCCTTATGTTCTCCCTATGGTATTGCTACTTCAGTCATCTTGGGATTGTGGGTTCTGTCCCTTCCATTGGGAAAGTTTTTGATAATTATCTCCACTCATGTTTGGAATGACTTATTGTCCGTACTATGTACAAGTTACCTTTGATTCACTGTTGAATATCAAGGAACACCTATTTTTCTTCTGAAAAAAAGTTACAAAATCTTAACAAATGATTTTATTATATATCTTGAGATCCGTAAACTGTGTCTTTAATATTTTTGGTGAGGAAACAAATTAAATTAAAAAAATTGCACCTACAAAATTTGTCAAAAATGTAGTTTGTATTTTGAGATAAAATGGTTGAAGCATTTCATATAGAACCTTTTCATATCTATCTCATGTTACAAGACTATGTGATGTACTATTATACTAGGGAATTAATTATATTCTTCAAGAGAATGATATCACTATGATGTCATGCTTATAAGTCTGTCAAATCTGTTTCTCAACATATTGATGTCAATAAGATGCCATGCTTATAAGTCCTCAAGGTAATGATATCAGTTTGTGGGTTATCTGACCTATATGAAGGAGACTTCGTCAAATTTCCGACATCTATGTAGTGAAATTTGTCGTCGGATATCCATTAAATCCAACATCTATGCTACACTACCGACGACTTCAATTGGTGGGTTATATTATTGTAGGAATGTCTACATGAGCACAATATGAGTGTAGATCGTTTATCCAAGTAAGCACTAAATATGAAGGCTTTCCTCCTCTCCTTCTCGAAACTTTTGGAAGGAGAAATCATTGAGGAAGGCATGATACAACTATTTTAAGAGCTTTTTCATTTATGTGGAATACTCTTTTTTGGTTCTCTTGCATACTCTTTTTTTATTTATGTGACATACTCTTGCATTTTAGTGACATTATCATTTGAGGTTGATGGAGTAAGAAGGTAGAAAATTTATCTAAGTGATGGGTATGCCAATGGAGGTGATAGTTTCATCATCCAAAAGTGTTGTATGCTCAATGTGGAGCTAGTTACTATATTAATTTTTTGTAATGTTGTGTGGATAGTTTGAGCACGCAATTTCAAAAGGATGTTGGTTTGTTTTAGTGTCTATAGGAATTGTTCTAGTTATCGGTGTATGAATCCTTGAAAGTATATTATTTTGGCAATGTTTGTTGTTGTTGAACGATGGATTCCAGACTATTAAATGTTTTTGGTGAGGATTTGGTTGATGGGGTTGGTTGATGGCATTTTTTTACTAAATATATTGTTTATTTATCCATTTTGGCTTGTGTGTCTTTTTGTTGCTTAAAATTGGTATTGGTTGGAAGTTTTTTTAACATGATGGTATTTTGCTCTTATTTGCCAAGTTTTTTCTGGCCATGGTGCAGGTAGAACCAAACAGGTATTTGTCAGACTTGTCTTCCTCGACCGAGAGGAGTTTAGGAAGGCTAGAGGAAAGTTAGAAATCCAATAGGTCTACAAGGTCTAGCTCAACTAGATGTCATAAGATCAGAAGAAAATTCAATAAGCGCATGGATTATTTTCTCATAGGAGGGGGGTCATGTTCCTATGATGATGAGACAATAGGAGACATAGAGGTGCCCTTAAGGTACAAACATATAGTGAAACAATGGGTACCTAGGGATATTCCTCAAGTCAACACAAATTTTTGTGTGAATGAGAGAATCTATAGAATTACACCGTCTGCATTACATGGATTGGGGTTGTTTTGCATGGATGGCATAAAGGTCAGTTACGGCAGATGTACAGAATTGATGGAGTATGTTGTACCCTCTTACAACGACAAAGGTTGGATGTTCCTGGTCAAATATACATGAAGTATGCGTAGATATGGGTTGTCAGAAAATTATTTATAATTGAAAGTCAAAGATCAAAATAAAAGATCAACATTGCACATTGACGGAAGGCCAAAGACAACTGGGAATATTGCGGGGTTTATAAACAGTACAAAAACAGGGTCTACACTTAAGCAACCCAACTGCATATTTGAGGGGCATGAAGGAAACTATGTATTTGTATGTGCCATTAAATGAATAGTTGCAAGAGAAGAGTTGCATATTAATTACAATTTGAATCGAGTAGATACAAACACGGTTACTATAGATGTGGTACATCCAACAATTTACCCAACCTTTTATTAATTATTTTAACATCTTTATGATTTTTTGTTAGTAGATTGTTATAATTTTGATTAAATTTTATATGTTTACTTCACAGGGAGGTGATCGGGGGTGCATCACCCCAGCAGCTGGTTAGAGGAGTACACCATCCTCGAGGCATCAAGTATACATTTTTGTAATAGTACAAGTATACTTTGAAACATGAGTTTTTTTTTAGTGTTTTTTCGTGAGTATATTCGTATGGTTTATACAATGTTATCTATATTTCCTTCACAGGGTAGTGATCTGGGCATCCCCCTAGCAACTGGTCATACGATAGCGGCCTCAAGGCAAGAGGTAAACATGATTGTAACTATACAATTTAGGTACTTCAAAATGTTATGTTATTATATTGGTTTAGTGAGTATTTTGGTTTCGTTAGGTAATTTTTTCTATGTTTTTGATGTAGGATTTTGTGAGGGGCACCTCACTCATAGTAGATGTTACTAGACCTGCCTCAAGGCGGCAAGTATACATCGATGCCATTGTACAAATTTAATATGTACAAACTGTTATGTTGTTATGTTTTTTCAAGAATATATTCATTTGGTTTATATAATCTTATCTATATTTGATGCAGAGTGTTGATCGGGGAATCCACCCGACTATTGATCAGATGACAAAAGCCTCAGGGAAACAAGTAAATCTTAATGTAATTCTACAATTTAAATACTTCAAAATTGTACACATATATGTATTTTTTCGTTTGTATAATTGCTTTCATTATGATAATGTTGCCATACATCTTTTTTTGCAGGTGGATGATCAAGGAAAGTCCCCAACTGTTGATCAAAGCACATCGTCATCCAGGAATCAGGTAAACCTAGACGTAATTCTAGGAATCTATCATGATAGTTATGTTTTGTTAATATAATTTTTTCCTCAAACTATTGCTTTAAAACGTAAGTAATGTTTTATATATTTTTGTTGCAGACCATTGATTCGGTTTATGAAATAGCATCACAGCAATCCATAGATTTTGATGTGAATGAGTTTTTGAATGATGTTGACATTGGTTCTTCTCTAGACCCAGTTAAGGGGATAGAGAAGACCTTGAAAAAAATTAATGCGGATATCCTTTGTCTACTATTCATTATTCCACAGATAGACGAGATTAAAGCCAAGGTTGAAGTGTTGGTAGAGATATCTCAGGCCTTGAAAGTAAGTTGTAGAATATTGAATAATAATATTAATTCATTAAGAACTTTATAATTTTTACTTTTATATGATAGCAAACTTATAATTGAATGGTTTGTATTTATAGGTTTTTTTGCCACCACACACTAATGGTGAAGGCGGTGTTGGGCCCAGTGAGCAAAAGACTCCACGTACACCATGTGCTACACCATTGTTGTCGACTGAATAGTTAGAAACATGTTTAACGACACCACCGAGGCCAGCAGAGAGAGCAACCGCTAATAACCAATGCACACCAGATTGTGCAGAAGAAGGGATGGATGCAGAGCCTGATATTAATGCTAATGTTGAATCAATAATTCCTTGATCTTCCCATATCATTGGCATGGGTTCAATAGAGACAACATTTTTGGTGAATGAGGAACTCATTCCAATAAAGATAGATAAGATTCCAGGTAATTATACATTGTTCAATTTATTGTTTATAATTTGATTGTACTATACCGATAAAACCTTTTTTTTAACCAATGATGGCATGATTGTTTTGCAGGAAATGATGTTCTTATAAAAATCTAAATGATTTGACCTTGGAGATATTTGGGCCCACCATCTACATAAAGTGGGACAGACAGACAAAAACTTTAATGGATGAGATGTCTAATCAGTTGGTTGGCCTATTCGGTAATGATACCTTTGATACATCAAAGGTACTAAAGAAGGTTGTACAACATATGAACATTGTCTAAGACCAATATAGGGTTCACCTAGAAAAGAACCCTAGGTATGAGCACCCTACGATGATTCTATCAAGGGAGTGGAAATCCCTAGTGGGAGATGGAAAAGAGACGGCTCTGAGAAAAGTAGGAAAGATACCACCAGGCATAGGGAAGTATGCATTACTTTCCACATTGCAATGTTAACCCTTATTATTATTAATTTTTATATCGAATTTGGAAAATCTAACATAATTCCCCACTTGCTTAGTCTATTAGACACATCAAAGGACAAAAGGGAAAAACTAGAAAAAATTGTTTAGCAAAAGCTTGGGCCTGGTGGTTATTCGAATTTGGCGGCACGAATTGTAAGTATCGAGAACCCGATAATGCATCCAAATATTAAATTAAAAATTAGTTTTGTTTTAATGCGGTGCAAAATGTAAAATTAATGATGTTATGCAAATATGCAGGCCAACCAATTCAAAGAAGTGCCCACTCAAGAATACTTGAAGCTTGGCTTCCAACATGGCTTTAAAGTTGTTGTTGAATGCCGAAAAAGATTGTCTGGGCAAACACGATCTTCTAGTGATCCATCTGGTGCAGAGGCATATAAAATCTATATAGTTTAATTAAAATTTATTAATTGTCATGCAATCTATTCGTTATAAATACTTAACATAAAATATTTATTATGTTTTGAGCAGGAAAGCAATGATCCCTTTAATGTCAGTGATGAACAACAACCAGTCAAAGATCATGCTTCGATTCCTGGTAATGAATTTATTCATATGCTACAGTTTTGTATAGATAATTGTAGATGGTGAACATTAATTGTACTTCTCCATATTTCAACTGTAGATCATGTAGATGGTCACACTATACAGGTTGAGCCTGGACAAGAAAATGAAGATGTAATCACACCAGGTAAAAAACACATTTGTAATGTTTTTTTAAATGAAATACGTGTAATTATAAAAGCAAAAATAAATTAATGCAACATTTTCACATTATTGCAGCAATTCCAAACGTCTTGCCGCAAGATCCACGTGGCGAGCAGTCTACTAGGGAGACATCAGAACTATTTGATGAAGAACCAAGAACCGAAAGACAAATTCTAGAAGATGCGCCTCTTGTTCATTTTGTAAAGAGAAGAAAACTAAAAAATAATTGACTAAAGAAATTTTGAGTAATTATTTTTTATAATACAATGGCGTGCATGGTTTTTTTGGCTATTTAAGGAATGAATGATTTAATGAATGCTTTAATGAATGTTTTTTTTTGCTATAGAATGAATGAATGCTTTTTTCGGCTATTGAATGAATGGATTTGCTCTAAATATTTTTTTGCAAGTAGATGCATTGGGTTTGGGGAATTGAGAGTGATGTGAGGGGGGGGAGGGCCCATAAGAGCTTCCACCTTCACATGGTTGGCCCTGTTCAGTAGAGAATATTAAATTATTCTCGAAATAGAGAGGATCTCAATGAATGGTAAGGAATTATACATTTCCCACAATTATTTCTGTAATTGTAGTGTTTAAATTTTACTATTGTTATTTCACTCATCCATTGGAACTTGTTACAGATAGCCTTGGGAAACCTTTTCATATTTTAGAAGAAAATTTGTCATTTTGATGTGATCGATGGCCTTATATACTTTGTTTTGTGGTTCTCCATGTTTCCTCAAGTGATCTCTTATTACCAGTTATTTTACTCGAATATTATTGTAATTTGCATTGTTAAATTAAAAATGTTCATCAAACGTAAAATGTTCATTATTAATGTTGTTTTTATTCATTGAGACAAACTACTCAAACTATATTTGTTTAGCTTCATTTTATTATTTTCATAAACATGCAAATCTTTATCTGATGGGTCCTAACATGAAATTATTGCAACAGGAAAATATGTGTCGTATGATGAAAGATTTTTTGAAAGGTAAAGCAAAAGAAGACAACGTCAAGCTCCACAAATCAAGGTAAGTTGTACCAAGAAATTATAAGTATCGGAAACATATTCCTAATTCTCATACCTATTTTGCTTCTATTAATTTGATTTGTATTCCATACTTGGATAATTTGGACCATTCTTTGTTCCCTATTATTTTTCCTTGCTTGAATTGCTAATAGAAATTATCAAATATGCTTAGAAGTCCAAAAACATGGACAACATGTTTTGTTGGTTGAAAATGTTAGGTTCCTTGTTGTCAGTTTTGAATGATTTTCATTGTAACACAAGCGTTTTCTACATAATAGATACGTTTTTCACATCTAATTATCTTGCAGATACAAACCTAGGGTTTCCCGAGATTGTAAATCACTTGTGATATTACATCAAATTTTAAAAACTCTATGCACAAATTAGGAAATATTTAGATGAGGTCTAACATGACTTGGAAAACTCAGGTGGTTATTGTTATTGTCAAGGTTATTGATGTTTAAACCCACGTAAAATATTAGGGATCAAACATAAATCCATTAGGCACCTAAGTTCCGTCTTAGAGGCAAAATGTGCTAAGGGGAATTAAATAATTAAAAAACAAAGATGACAGAGGACACGAGAAAATATAAGAGAAATGAAGGGAAAACAAACAAGAGAAATTAAGGATATACTGCTAGGCTTATAAATAAGTTACAGCCTCTCCGATCAATTCTATGCTTACATGGGAAAATATATTTTGGAAAATTGTTGTATTGATATTGACACAATTGTTATATTGAATTTGTAAGTCCCCTATTAGATAAACATAAATGATATGAACATAAAATAAAACATCCTCGTTCTAAATTCCTGTAGAAACTTGCAATCAATTCAGTAATGGATCGCGCTGACCTCTTTCATGGTTAATTACTAAAGGCTCAAGATATAAATCTTAGATCAAATATTGTAGCATTGCATAGTGAATGAAATTGAAGAGAAGAGACCACTCAAACCCCCAAATGGACCATATAGACATTAACAGCTTCCTACTTGAGCCAACATTGCCGAGAAAAATAACCTTAACCAATCATATAGGGCCATTTAGTTTATAAAATCCTAACCTTACATCCAATCATCATGAATCCAGTGTCACAACTTGTGTCAATTGCATTCCCTTCACCTTCCTGCTACTAAAATTGTCTGCATTACCTTGTAGATGATAACTTGAAGGTGCATAAATTTCCAAACAAATAATTATAAATAATATTTACCTACATAAGCATGGAGCTTCTTCTTTAGATATCGGACTCCGCTCCATTATTTTCCACATGCTTAGATTCACCTATTATGCTATTTACCAGGTGCAAATTTCTAGTAGGTGGCTACAGAAAATGCCCCCCAATGACCAGCCCATTCCATGTACTATCAGTGTTGCCAAACTTGAATTGTCTATTTACATGAACCTTAAGAAAAATGCCCTGAATATAATAAGGGCCATAAATGCACGGACAACAACCATTGCATTGAAATATGATTCATTGGTACTGAACATTATAGTGAAACCATCCAAACATTAGCATTTAGATTACGTGAAGTGATACAGTCCTACACCACACATCATGGTTCTTGGAAAAATTTCAATGCATAGGGAACACAAAGGATAAATAATGTTTGTGTCAGATAGGGGAAAATAATGTACTTGTTGGTGTCAGATAAAGTAATTTATTTATCAACCTTATATTAAATTTTTGTATTGAAGGAGCTAAATATGTAGTATAAGACAATCATTCTTGACTCTCAAGCTTCAACTCTAGGTTTACAGAACAAATAGGATCTTTTTGTAGTTAAAATTTCTGAATGTGCTCTTAATACCTCCTTGTTGTTGGAGATCTGTTAGTTTAAGGAATGTTTTTGCAAAATTTGATATTTGAGACTCACATATGGTAAAATAATAAGGCAAAAACAATTGAGGTAAATAGCAATAAATTGCTTGATGTAGGTGGCCTGTACTAGCATTAAAATTAAAACTTGTTAGGAAATCTTAACATAATGTTGTGCGAACTAAATAATATCTGATTAGGTTCTGAACTTAATGTATCTATGCCCAAAGTAGCTCCCATATCAGAGCAATCCCTCTGAATGAAGTAGCCTATTGGGATTCACATATTGAATAGTAGTTGTCATTAAGGAGGAACCAAACTACGTGACAAAGATAATAATATCTGCTTTAAACACTCTTTGAGGTTGTTCCTTGAGGTTCTGATGCTTAGCACCAAAAAATGTAAATCTCTGTAGAGCTGGATTTGGAGGTTTGCACCATACACCATGGGAATCCACATATGTAGTTACCACCAAAAATAAAATATTTCCCAAGCTCCACTATTGCACAAAAATCCTATATCCACTTGTATATCTCCACATTTACACCATTTTTGTACCACTTTTTGAACATCAAATATTTCCCAAATCCTTCACTAGTACTGGTGGTAATGTCGAGGCATAAAATGGCATATTTCTTGTAGTGAAGGAGATGTCCCTAAGCCTTCTACCAGTGTTGAAATCTGATCCATGAAAATTTTATAGTAAGATTTTTAAGCCTATGAATAACTAGTTGTGAATCTCCAAAAGAATTTAGTGTCAACATTCTTTCCTAATGCCATCCAAATAAGTACTTCCAATGAGCATATTTTAGCTCAAATTTATTTTCCTCTTTTCAAACCTACCTTGAAAGACATGGTGTAACTCATACAAAAGGTACACCTCCACCTCCACACAATCCCAGGTTTAAGTAATTTACTCCATTAAAGAAATATCAAGGATTATTTTTATTGAGTTCTAGAAACCCTACTTTCCTTGCAAATTTTGAAATTTGAACTAATGTTATTTTTTTGTAAAGGGTTTTACCTTGACATAAAAACTACATGGGAGGGATGTTCTTTCCTCTGAATAATATGACATTTTTAGTAAGACATACTACTAGATAGACAATGCAAGGGATATCCTTATTACTATTACACTATGAGTATTCAAACCACCCTTTTACTCTTTTTAAAAGTGAGGCCATCCCCTGCCCTCTTTCTTTTAATGAAATTTTAGCATCATCACCCAAATGGATTGGATCCACTGATGAGGTATGAGGATATTTTACTGGTGACCAAGGTTCAATTTCCATGAAGGCATCCAACCCTTGAGGTTTCCATGGGGGCATTCAAAGTTAGTGGTGAAACATGTGAGGCTTGCATTGCACTCATTTAATATACTCATAAGTGGATAAAAACACATCCTCTTGTCATTCTTCAGATTGGACATTAACAGTTACGACTGTGACCAAAATTTTCTATCGAGAGGAAATAACTCAAATGGTGAGGAGGTATGTTTCACACCCTCTTCACCCAGGTTCAAATCCCTAATGAGACATTGTCTTGTTGTGATAAGGATAGAGGGGTAGGCACCTCCATTGGGATGTCTCAACCCTTGTTAAGTCACAAATTATTGCTATATTTGTCTTGTGAGTTGTTGGATATAATCTTGGGGTATAGTGGCAACTATAGACTTTGAACATAAGCCTCACCCTATTAATCTTGATGAGTTATTGATTTCAATTGCTAAAAAATGAAACAATTTAGCATTCTCTCATACTTATTTTGTACATTGGCAATTCAACAATATATGGTCTATAGTTTCACCACATAATATTGAACTCTACCATGTTTTATTTTGAAATAATTAACAAGTTAGCTGATATTGAGGCCCTCAATTAACCTTAGGACCTAGACCCTCCAAATCAGCAAAAAAAATTTAAGCCTCATCAACTATATATTTTATTCTTTGTAATTTAAGCTTTTGACATGATTAACGTTGGGTTGATTTCAAGTTACTTGTGTTGTTTGCTTGATTGAATCTATTACTTAAGGACATGTGAATAATGAATTCATTGGTTGAATGATTCATTGATGGGTTATTATGGTCTTAAGTGCTCTTATGAATGACTCTAATCACATATTTTCTTGTGTCAATTTTTTTAAACATCTTGATTTGAGTAGATAGTTCATTATGGTATACCCAACATGTGGGAGTTATCATTTTGTTGAGATCGTATTCAAGTGTATCTACTTGGTATTGGTTTAAATGCATGTATGGTCAATAGAAGGGACTAAAGGAGTGGTGAAATATGTCGTATGACCTAGGGATGGAAATATATTGGTGTCCTTTAAGCCTCTCTTTAGATGAGACACATAGTTGAGGTGGTATGTGATAGTCATAGGAATTATTTCTATTAATAAATGTCTTCTTGGATTTATTTGCAATCAATTTTTTATGGATCTTGTTGATGATGAACATCACATCATGTTTTTTGTGGAGCCTGATATTCCAGAGATATTATTGAGCAGCTCTGTTTGTACCCCAGGTTTATTATACACTCTTCCCAGTTGGGGGGTGCGGGGGGACTTCATCCCCCCGCGAGGGTCCAGGGGGGCCATCCCCCCCAGCTAGGGAGTCCAGCAGGCCAGGGAACCCCTGGCAGGGATTCAGGGGTGAATCCCTCGAAGGAAATGTTTTTGGATGTGTGTTGGCCAACAGTTTTGTAGACCCATGGTATTGGGTTAACCACAGTATTTTCCCATGGTATTTCCTCTATAAAAGAAATAATTGTAAAACAGTTGTGTATTGTATTGTAGAATTGTAAAAAATATATGTGATTGTGAGAGAGAGAATGTGAGAGTGTGAAGAGGAAGTGCATCAGGGTTGTTGCAAGTTGTATCCCTTCATCATTCTCGATGATAATAAAAGGACTAGAAATTTTTGTGTGGATGTAGCCCATCTTTTGGGTGAACCACGTTATATATGTGTCTCTCTGTAATTTGTTAAATGTGTTTTGTATCTTGTTTAATGATTTAACTATATAACTGTTATTGCTCTGTGGTCATGTTTTCTAACAATTGGTATCAGATCCAAAAGGTCTATTTGGATGGTAAATGCACAGTAAAGAAGGGTTCCTGGTTCGAGTGGGAGCAATGGCGAAAGAGGGAAATTTTAGGGTCTAGAAATTTAACGGCCAAAAATACCAATTATTGAAGATGCAAATGGAGGACTCTCTGTACCTATCGTTGGGTGAAAAAGAAAAACAATTGGTGACTATGAAGGATGAAGAAAGGGAGGTTCTTGACAAAAAGGCACTGGGAACAATATGGTTGTTCCTGGATTCATCGGTGGCTTTCAATATTTCAAAAGAAAAAAGAATAGAGGGTGTGATGAGGACATTGGGTAAGCTCTATGAAAAACCCTCCGCTTCCAACAAGGTATTTTTAATGAAGCATTTATTTAATATGAAGATGTCAAAAGGTGGATCTGTTGTTGACCATTTAAATGAGTTTAATACACTTACCAGTCAATTAATTTTTGTAAAAGTGAACTTTAATGGTGAGGTTAGGGCTCTTCTTATCTTGTGCTTGTTGCCAGAAAGATGGAATAGCTTGTTCATGGTTGTAAGTAACTATGTCGCTAGTTCAAACACTCTTAATTTTGATGATGTTGTTGGTATTATTCTTAGCGAGGAAACGTGAAGAAAAAACATAGATGAGACATTAGGTAATGCATTACCATGGAGAGTAGAGGGAGACAAAAGGAGAGAGGAAGGAGCCCAGGTAATCGTAGCAAGTCTGGAAAGGGTAGATCCAAGTCCAAATTTGGGAAAATAGAGTGTTGGAACTATGGTAAGAAAGGACATCTAAAGAAAGACTGCAGAGCTCCAAATAAGAAAGGAGACAGGAAGCAAGAGACTGCTCAGGAAGTGAATGTAGCAGGTGATGTGTTACAATATGCTTTGATTCTTGCATCAGATAATACTAGTGATTATTGGGTAGTAGATTCAGGTGATTCATGTCATGCTACACACCATAGGAAATTCTTTCATGATTATGTTCAAGGTGATTTTGGACATGTTTTATTGGGGAATGATGAACCATGTAAAATTTTTGGAATGGTTAAGGTACGGATTAAGGTAAATAATGGAAATGAATGGCTGATAAAAGATGTGAGGCACAATCCTACTATGAAAATAAATCTGATCTCAATAGGGCAGTTGGGAGATAGTGGGTGTTTTTCTATGTTTGGAAAAACATGGTGGAAGATCACTAAAGGAGAACTGGCAATAGCAAAAGGAGATAGGGTAGGTACATTGTATTTATGTCCTCATAATACTGATTATTCTATCTCTATATCTTCCACAAAAACAAGTGCAGTTTTGTGGCATCATAGACTTGTCCACATGAGTGAGAAGGGGATGTGAATTCTCCACTCAAGGAAATTGCTTCCATATCTGAAGTAGATAAGTTTGGAATTCTGTGAGAACTATTTTTATGGAAAACATAAGAGAGTTAGATTTCTCATTGTTGGGAAATAGAAGAAGAGTGAAAAGTTAGAGCTTGTGCATACCGATGTATGGGGACCAACTTAGGTACAATCTTTTGGTGTATCTCGTTATTATGTTACTTTTAATGTTGATGCAACTAGAAAAACTTAGGTTTATTACATTAAATAGAAATCTGATGTGTTTGATAGTTTTAAGATGTGGAAAGATTTGGCTGAGAATGAGACAGGAAAAAGGTTGAAATGTCTCAGATCTGATAATGGAGGTGAATACTGCAACAAGGAGTTTTATAGTTACTGTTGACACAATGGGATTCGCAGAGAGAAGACAATCCTAGAACACCGCAAGAAAATGGTGTGTCAGAAAGGATGAACAAAATGATCATGGAGCATGCAAGGTGTATGAGATTGCATGCAGGGTTTCCCTTATAGTTCTGGGTTGATGTTATAAACACCGTTGTTTATTTAATAAACAGAGGACCTTCAAGTGCTTTGGATGGTGCAATTCTAGAGGATTCATGGATAGGTAAACAGGTAAACTACTAATTTCTGAGAACTTTTGGTTGTGAAGCATTTGTCCATATTGATAAAGATGATAGAACAAAGCTTGAGGCTAAATCCAATAAATGTACCTTTATTGGATATGGGGTTGATGATTTTGGTTATCGTTTATGGGATTATGAAAAACACAAAATCATTAAAAGTAGAGATATAGTATTCAATGAAAAGGCTATGTACAAAGATCAATTGTAGGGAAAGAAAGAGGAAAAGGAAAACACAGAGTACACAATGCTTAATGAAATCAAAGAAAATGAAGTTCCAAAGGCACCAAAAAATCAAGAGCAACAACAGGTACCTGAAACTCCTGCAAATGTAAGAAAATCTACCATGTTAAGTAGACCCCCTAAACAATTTGCTCCTTCACTATATTATTTATTGATAATTCATTCTAGTGAACCATAATGTTATGAAGAAGCAATGCAGGTAGAAACTAAAAAGAAGTGGGATCAAGGCATGGATGAGGAGATGGACTCATTGGTAAGAAACCAGACTTGGGATTTGGTTAAGTTTCCTACAGGAAAAAGGGCATTGTAGAATAAATGGGTATACATGTTGAAGGAAGAAGATGGAGGCAAGAAGCGGTAAAGGATAGACTTGTTTTAAAGGGGTTTGCACAAAACAAAGGTATAGACTTTGATGAAATATTTTCTCTTGCTATTAAAATGACTTCAGTTAGAACTATTTTAAGTCTAGTGGCGGTAGAAGATTTGCATCTTGAACAGTTAGATGTAAAAATAGCCTTTCTCCATAGGAATTTGGAGGAAGAGATTTATATGTAGTAGCCACAAGGGTATGAGTTCAAAGGGAAGGAGAATTTGTTTTGCAGGTTGAAGAAGAGCTTGTATGGCCTGAAGCAAGATCCAAGGCAGTGGTATTTTAAATTTGATAAGTTTATGATAGAACAAGGTTATAGTAGATGTCATTCTGACCGCTGTGTTTATTTCAAGAGGCTAAATAATGGAATATATATTATCTTGTTATTGAATGTGGAGGAAATTCTTGTTGCAGGTTCTACATGCAGGATATAAATGTGCTCAAAATAAAACTAGCAAAATCATTTGCGATGAAGGATTTGGGTGTTGCAAAGAAAATCCTTGGTATGAGAATAATAAGAGACAAGAAAAATTGTAGATTGACATTGTCTCAAGGTGAGTACATAGAAAATGTGTTGGGGAGGTTTAGAATGCAAAATGAAAAACCAATTAGTACACCTTTGTCCAGCCATTTCAAACTAATTAAGGATATGTGTCCATCGACACAGGAAGAGATAGACTACATGTCCAAGGTTCCCTATTCATCAACGGTTGGAAGCTTGATGTATGCCATGGTGTGCACAAGACCAGATATTTCCCATGTAGTGGGAGTTGTGAGCAGGTATATGAACAATCTAGGTAAAGAGCATTGGAAAGCAGTATAGTGGATTCTCAGGTATTTGAAAGGTACCACTTCTCATGTATTATGTTTTGGAAGTTCAGACACTGTTCTACAGGGACATGTTGATGCAAATATGGCAAGTGATAAAGATAGCAGGAGGAGCACCACAGGGTATGTCTTTAATGTGGGTGGAAATGCAGTAAGTTAGATTTCAAAATTGCAATAGGTTGTCACAATTTCAACAACGAAAGTAGAGTATGTTGCTACTACAGAGGCTAGTAAAGAGATGATTTGGTTGCAGGGGTTCATGGAGGAATTGGGTAAGAAGCAAGAGAATAGAAGGTTGTACAGTGACAGCCAGAGTGTCATTATTCTTGCAAAAATTCAACCTTTCATTTGAATACTAAACATATACATCTCAAGTACCATTTCATAATATTTGTTCTAGATGAAGATCTGGTAAAGTTGGAAAAGATACATACTAGCCATAATCCTGTAGACATGTTGATGAAGGGAGTAACTAGAGAGAAACTAATTTCTTGCTCATTTTCTATTGGCCTTCAAGCATGAAGGTGAAAATAAGAAATTTTCCAAGTCCAAGGTCCAAAGAATAGTCCAACATGTGTAGCAGCGGTGGAGTTGTTGTGATCAGTCTCCAAGTGGGAGATTGTTGGTTGTGGAGCCTAATATTCGAGAGATATTATTGAGTAGTTGTGTTTGTACCCCATGTTTACTGTACACTCTTTGCAACACGAGGGTGGGGGGGTGCAGGGGGGCTTCGTCCCCCTATGGGGGTCCAAGGTGGCCCATCCCCCTGGTTGGGCGGTGTAACACGCTGGTTTTGACCCCATGGTATTGAATTGCATATGATGTAAATATTGTATTTAATCGTGGTGTGGAGCCCAAGGCAAAGGCCCCACCACGGGTTTAGTGTCTTATGTATTGGTGATCAAAATCAATGCCAATGGTTGATGTGCTAGATAGGCACGATATGCTTGAGACATCATGTTAAATGCAAATTAATATAAATACCACAACTAGCTATGCACCGCAACGTTAAAGAGATGGGGGAATGATTTTACAAGGAATAGGGAGGGCGGATTATTCAAACCTTTGGGCCAATGGGGAAAAGCCAAATGTCAAAGAGTAACACATAAAGTTGTCAACCATCCTTTTTGTCTTTTATGCCCAGTCATATAAAGTTGGTGAAGGAAGTATTTCCTTGGGATGGGAAAGGTATGGAGGTCAAATTCGAATTTGGGAAGTCACCCATTTTTTGAAAATGTGTTTTTGGATTCTTGGGTAAGTAAATGCTTGGAAATCCCTTCCCAAGCCATTATTCACCCATGTGTTTGCTTCCTCATTCAATTGGAGATAGTTGGGAAATTCTCCCTCACATTTTTATTATTTTCTTCATTTTCCCATGGCTTGGAATTCGATTTGGGCAATGCTTAGTGACTGGGATCCTCCCTGGGCATTTTTGTTGTGTTTTTCCTCATTTCCATGACTAGGAAATCCTATTTTTTTTGTTGAGTGAATGTGCAGCAATGATTCACATTTTGGGGGTTCAAAAGGGCATTTTTGGTCTTCCTCACATAGCTGAGCTTGCTGGGCATTTTCCCTCATGATTTATGATGTACCCTCATTGTTCGATGCCCATAAATTTAGTTTTGTGTTTCTCAGTGTTAGGAAGCCAAGATCTCCCGATTTGGGAGCAAATGATGGCTGTTTTCACTCCAGCAATGCTCAGAGATGTTTTCTAAGTTTAGATTTACGATACGGGGGTTTGTGGTGGCCAAATTTCCTCCATAATGCACAAGAACGTTTCCTAAAAATGTAATTGCTCATACTGGGTCATTTTTTCCCTCTTTACCAGTCTGTTGGATTGCAAACCCACCCCTTTTGGTTCTTTTTTGTGGCTGAGAGGATAGGTCCATGATTTGGTGTGAATAGAGGTTGTTGTTTCCTTGGGAAGGCCATCAAACATTTTTTGAGTTGATTTGGTCACTTGGGTCATTTTTCCCCATCTTCCATTCATGTATGTGGTTGCCAAACATTTCTCTACAACCCAGCAATTGTGTTTTGTTTTGAAGTGCATGATGGTGTTACCTAGACTGAGTAAGTCCAAGGAACCCCCATGTAATTGGCTTGTTTCCTTAGCATTGTGTGAAACCCAATGGTGAGTTGGCTTGACTGTGGATGTATGATTTTGGCTAGGTGTAAGCCTATTGTTCCCTAGTGCCTTATGGAATTATGCCCATCTCAGGGGTGGTAGTGATGCTGAGAGATTAGTGAGCACACTAGCCTATGGTTGGGTGGAACATTGCAATGATGCAACTAGTTGTGGGTGTTGATGTACATGTAACTTCGGAATGTATTCACTTGTATTTCTTATGTATTGTAACCCAATGTTTATTCCACGATGTATTTGTAATATACTTGAGTCATGTCATGCCCTGATGTTCCTATCGGGAGGATCTATAATGTAAACAAGTCATGTCAAGTTATTGTGGGTAACCCCCCTATTGATCAAGGGTTAAAGTCCCCACAGTTTCGGGGCACTAGGGTTATTAGACTCTCCTAGAGAGGTCGACCCTAGTACGGTTTCATCATGTCGAGAATTAGTATAAATAGAGAGCTAACCTCTATATTTAGTATACACTCACTCACACTCAATTGTAGCACATAGTTGAGGAAGAGAAAGGCACTGGGGCAAGGAAGAAAGAGGTTACTAATGTCGAGAGATCATCTTACTATTTTGGGGTTTTACTTTTGGTGCTGATTCTATCTCTGAGGAAGTTGTGGGGTTTTCTCCATTTATGGTTTCCCCGAGGAAAAACACTGTGTTCATTGTCTCTTGTGTTTGATTGATGTACTTGTTGTTCTCTCAGTTAAAGATCCTAACATAATGCTAGCATGAATGATAAAAACTAACATGGTATCAGAGCTAACCTGAGAAGAAGACATTGTGCAGCTGCGCGAACTAGGGATTCCTACTTTGTGGATCTCTCTACATATATTTTCAGCAAAAGAATGTTGGAACAACTCTCCTCCCTAGGGCGCATCTTTCTATCGAAACAAAATCCAATTCTGAGGTTTTTCAGTTTTGGACCCAACACTGCTGCCGAAAATTAGGGCTTTTCACATAAGAGGAATTTTTCAGTGAGCCCGGGCTTGGATTGATCTCCTCCTCAAAATTGAAGTTAGGGATCAAATTCATAGCATTTGGTTGGACATAAATCCAGAAAAGCAAAATCCT
Source organism: Pseudotsuga menziesii (assembly GCA_001517045.1). Taxonomy (NCBI): domain Eukaryota; kingdom Viridiplantae; phylum Streptophyta; class Pinopsida; order Pinales; family Pinaceae; genus Pseudotsuga; species Pseudotsuga menziesii. The sequence goes on from LPNX010926792.1 coordinate 172,158, forward strand.
AATCTGCTGCTAAACCAGCACTGCAGGATTTCAACTCCAAATCCAAATATGACATCTTCACCTCGTAATATCTATATATTTTATATTTCCATTTGAGGTTCTCAATTAAGATGTCTCATCATACCAAGCTTGATGAAAATCTTGAGGGAGATGATAACTTCCGAGCTTGGAATTAAAGGATCTCCCTGATCCCTGAAGAAAATGAGTTGGACTCCTATATCAATGAGGAGGTTCTAGTTCCAAAGGGAGATGAGGCTAAGGCCTTACATAAGAAGAAGTTGGTTATGGAAAAGAGGATCATTGTTGATTCAATCAAGGATCACCTCATACCATAGGTGTCCTCCCTAAAGACACTTAAGACTATGTTTGATGCCCTAACCAAATTGTTTGAAGGGAAGAACATAAACTAGAAGATGACTCTGAGAAACCAACTGAAGAATGTAAAGATCCAGAATGCTAATACCATCTAGTCTTACTTTACAAGGGTCTCTCAGATCAAGGAATAGCTAGAAGTAGTAGATGAAGAAATGGAAAATGCAGAGATTGTAATGACCACCTTGAATGGTCTCCCTAGATCATGGGACTCCTTTATTCAAGGGATATGTGCTAGAAAGAAGTTAGTCAAGTTCAGCAGACTATGGGAAGAATTCTCTCAAGAAGAAGCTCGGATAGCAGCTCGAGAAGAAAAGATGGGAAGTGAAGATCAAGCTCTCACGGTACACTCCAAGAAAACCAAAAGAAGTTCTCATCACTCCAGAGGTAAGCATTTCTCTAAAATAACTCTAGAAAAGACATGTCTAGAATCAAATGTTATACATGTGATGAAGTAGGACGCTTTGCAAATGGTTGTCCTAAAAGACAAAATAGAAAAAGGGAAACAAGAGAAGACATCATGCTCATGTTGCAGAGGATGATGAACCATCCAAGAAGAGGACTAGATATGGAAGTGAAGACTCTTCAAGTGATGAAGAATATGTCTTAATTTCTGCTCTCACAGGAAACATCACACATGGAAGAAATGATTGGCTTATAGACAGTGGGGCTTCCAAACATATGACAGGATTCAAAGAGTCCTTCGTAAAACTTTCAGAACATGAATCACCTCACAAGGTCAAGCTTGGAGATGACTACCAATATCCAATAAAAGGTAGTGGGGAATCCTCCTATAAACTAGACTCTGGAAGGTCTATGAAGATGCAAGATGTACTATTTGTACCAGGTCTCAAGAAGAACCTTCTCTGCATATCTACATTAGATGCAAAAGGAATGAGGGTTTCATTTATAGATGGTCAAGTCATCATGTGGCCAAAAAGAAAGACTATCGATGATGTGGTAGTGATTGGAGAACAAGAAGGAGGATTGTACAAATTAAAGGGCCATCCAGAACAAGCCTTGGTCCATGACACAGTAGATCCAAATGAGCTTTGGCATAGAAGGCTTGCACGTGTGCATTACAGAGCACTACCATAGACAAGCAAAGCTATTGAAGGTCTTCCAGAAATTCAAGCAAAACATGACGGGGTCAGCAAAGGATCTACAAAAGGAAAAAATACAAAGAAGACATTTCCAAGTAGCGAGAGCAAGGAAAAAGGAATCATGGAAATCATCCACTCTGATGTATGAGGTCCAATGTCATCAAGCTCACTAAGCAGGTATGGATACCATGTTTCTTTTATTGATGATTTTTCTAGGAAGAAATCGATTTAATTCATGAAGAACAAAGATGAAGTATTCAGCAAGTTCAAGGAATTCAAATCCTTGATCAAGAATCACACTGAAAAGAAGATCAAGACCTTTTGATCAGATAATGACAGAGAATTCACTTCGAATGAATCCAAAGAGCTATGTAAAGACTCAAGGATTAAGAGGGAGTTTCCCACTCCTTATAATCCACAACATAATGGGATTGCAAAAAGGAAGAATAGAACTATCATGGAAGCTGCAAGATCTTCATATGCATCTTTGGGCAGAAGCTGCCAGAACAGTGGTGTATGTACAGAACCATACTCCACACAGAGTACTCGAGAACAAGAATCTTGAAGAAGTCTTCTCCGCCAAGAAACCAAAAGTCAGCCATCTCAGAATATCCAGTTGTCCAATGTACATACACATTCCAAAAGAGAAGAGGACTAAATTAGATCCTTCAGGAAAGAAGGGTATATTTGTGGGATACTTTGAAAGATCGAAGGCTTACAGAATATATTTCCCAGGATTCAAGAAGATTGAAATCAGTAGGGATGTGACATTTGATGAAGACACAGCTTACAACAAATCCATAAAGATACCTACTGAAGAATCTGAAGAAGCAAAAGCACCCATAATTCATGATACAACCATGAATGAAGAAACTCAAGAAGAAGTTCGAGAATTTGAAGAACCACAAAGACCTATACATCCACCTCCAGAAAATAATATTCATAAGAGGAAACCTACTTGGGTACGAGAAGTTATCCAAGGTGTAGAAAGATATGGGGCTCCAGAAGAGAATCACAGAGAAAGAAAGAGGACCAGATCCTGCTCCGGGTATGTAGCATTACTAAGTGATTTCATTGATAAAGAACCTTCCAATTATGAAGAAGCGGCAGAATGGAAAGAATGGAAGGATGCTATGATCAAAGAGTATCAATTGATCATGAAGAATGATGTTTGGGATGTTGTCCCAAGACTAGAAGGGAAGTTAGTTGTAACTTCCAAATGGATCTACAAGATCAAGCATGCTGCAGACGGTAGCATAGAGAAATATAAAGTAATATTTGTTGCTCAGGGTTTCTCCTAGAAAGAAGAAATAGATTATGAAGAAACCTTTGCACTTGTATCCAGATACACTTCCATCAAATCAGTACTTTCTCTGGCTATAGCGATGAAATGGAAGATACACCAAATGGATGTCAAGACTGTTTTCTTGAATGGTGTAGTGGAAGAGGAAGTGTATGTGGAGTAGCCACTCGGTTTTGAGACACATGATAGGGATTCTCATGTATGTATATTGAAGAAAGCCCTGTATGGTTTGAAATAGGCACCCAAGACATGGTATGGCATAATTGACATCTTTCTATCCAGTTTGGGCTTTACCAAGAGTAAAGCAGATTCCAACCTTTACTACAAGGTTGAATATGGCAACCCAGTGATGCTCCTACTATATGTAGATGATCTATTTGTGACAGGTATGGATGGGTTGATTACTGATACGAAGAGAAAGAGTGATGCTGAGTTTGAAATGAAGGACTTGGGTATGATGCCTTATTTTCTAGGTATGGAGGTGTGGCAGAGTGCGGATTGAATCTCCATTGGACAAGGGAAGTATGTTGTAGATATCCTGAAGAGGTTTGGGATGATGGACTGCAAGGCCATGACCACACCTATGGCATCGAACCTAAAGCTATTGAGTGATGCTTCATCAGAAGTGGTTGATGCCACAATGTATCGTCAGATGATTGGGTCCTTGATGTACCTGACGAACACGAGACCAGATATTTGCTTTGCTATGAACACCTTGAGCTAGTTCCTGATAGATCTGAGACATGTTCACTTGACTGCTGCAAAGCATATTCTGAGGTACCTAAGGGGTACAATTGATTATGGGCTCAAGTATGAGGCAAATCAGAAGATTAACCTAGAGGGTTATGTTGATTCAGATTGGGAAAGCAGTGCCATCGATAGGAAGAGCACTTCATGATGTTGTTTCAGTATGGGATTAGATGTGATCTCTTGGTTTAGCAGGAAGAAATCCTGTGTGGCACTGATTACAGCTAAAGCAGAGTATGTCGTAGCTTGTTCAGCTAGTTGTGAGGCAGTATGGCTGAGGAAGATACTGTCTGATTTATATGATCTCCAAATGGATGCTACTTGTATACATTGTGACAACTAGAGTTGTGTGAAGTTGTCAGAGAATCCATTGTTCCATGACAAGTCAAAGCATATCGAGATCAAGTATCACTATATCAAGGATATGGTACATAGGGGAGCAGTGAAGCTCCAGTATGTTGCGACGGAAGATCAAATAGATGATGTGTTGATGAAGCCATTGGCCATAGTGAAGTTTGAGTACTTCAAGGAGAATCTTGGTGTTCTCCAAATCGAGGTCCCTTCCAAGGGGAAGTGATGAGTCCGTGAGCCATTCTGATGAGTACGTCAGATGTAAGGGCTGAGCCATTCTATCATGGTGAGAGGATTGGTTCCTTCCATGTCAGATATGAGTGCTAATCCATTCTGATATGACTATAGGATTGGTTCCTACATGATCATATATAAGGGCTACTGCCATTCTTGGAATGGAGCTTCCTGGTGAGTTACCAGCAATACTTGTTCTAGGACTGAGGGCCTTTCTGAGACGATTGTAAGATGTAGTTTTACATGTTCAGATGTGATCACATGGCCATTCTGATGTGATTGAGGGATGTGTTCCCACTTGATTAGATATAAGGGTTGTTTCCATTCTGTCATGGTGAGAGGATTGCTTCCCTCCATGTCAGATGTGAGTGTTGGCCATTTTGATGTAGGATTAGTTCCTACATAGATGTAAGGGCTACCGCCTTTCTAATGAGTAGGTCAGATGTGAGTGCTGGCCATTCTGATGAGTAGGTCAGATGTAAGGGCTACTGTCATTCTCTGAATGGAGGCACCTAGTCAGTTACCAGGAACCCTCAGTGTAGGACTGAGCACCTTTCTGACGAGTAGGTCAGATGTAAGTGTTGTGCCTTTTTGACAACTAGGCCAGATGTGAGTGCTGGCCATTCTGATGACTAGGTCATATATAAAGGCTACCAAAGACCTACAAGGAGGTAGGCCTACAACCAGCATGAAAAAGGGTCGGCTCTGTAGAACTTTCTGTGATGAGAAGAATCATGAGATAGCACATATGATGATGACCCAGTGATGATCCAGATCAAGCTATGATTCAGATCTAGTTATGATGTCTTCGAGATGATCCAAATCAAGTGATGATCTAGATCCAGCAGTGATGATCCCGATCCAGTGATGATCCAGATCCAGTGATGATGATCCAGATCCAGTGATGATGACCCTATGATGATCTAGATCGAGTGATGATCCAGATACAATGATGATGATCCACATCAAGTGATGATCCAGATCCATTGATGATGATCTAGATCAAGTGATGATCCAGATCCAGATGAAGATGACTTGAATATGGAGATGAATTGAATCTAAAGATGATGAGAACTTAACGATGACCTAGATGATACAAAGAAGAAGACTTGTGCTGAAAAATTGTGTCGAGAGAATACCTTCCTAGTTAAGAGGGAGTGTTGATGTATATGTAACTTCGAAATGTATTCACTTGTATTTCTTATGTATTGTAACCCGATGTTTATTCCGGGATGTATTTGTAATATACTTGAGTCATTTCATGCCCTGATGTTCCTATCGGGAGGATCTATAAGGTAAATAAGTCATGTCAAGTTATTGTGGGTAACCCTCCTATTGATCAAGGGTTAAATTCCCCGCAGTTTCGAGGCACTAGGGTTATTAGACTCTCCTAGAGAGGTCGGCCCTAGTAGGGTTTAGTCATGTTGGGAATTAGTATAAATAGAGAGCTAGCCTCTCTATTTAGTACACACTCACTCACACTCAGTTGTATCACATATCTTAGGAAGAGAAAGACACTAGGGCAAGGAAGAAAGAGGTAACTGCTGTTGGGAGATCATCTTACTGTTTTGGGGTTTTACTATTAGTGTTGATTCTATCTCTGAGGAAGTTGCGGGGTTTTCTCCATTTATGGTTTCCCCTAGGAAAAACACTATGTTCATTGTATTTTGTGTTTGATTGTTGTATTTGTTGTTCTCTCAGTTAAAGATCCTAACATAATGCTAGCTTGAATGATAAAAACTAGCAATGGGCCAGCTTCTTTCAAGATAAGTATTCTTGTGCTTAATATTTGCAAACTATTTTTTTAATGATTTATGAACATGATGAATGCATGAATGAAATGAATGTGTTTGCTTCCACTATAGTTTGCATTATGCATCTGTGTATGTTTTTATATTAATGCATTTTATTTTTATGTTTATGATCGTGGGGCTATATTGCCTAGTTTGATAGCAGCAGTGTGTTGGTCATGTCCTCTCCATCGTCGGGATGAGGGGTGGGGATGTGACAGGGGGTCTAGGGGGTAGCAGGCCTATGGACCCATGGTATTGGGTTAACTGTAGTATTTTCCCATGGTATTTTCTCTATAAAATAAAGCATTGTAAAATGGATGTGTATTGTATTGTATCATTGTAAACAATCTCTGTGGTTGTGAGAGTGTGAAGAGGAAGTGCAGTGAGGTTACTGCAGGTTATATCCCTTCATCTTTCTGGACTGTAATAAAAGGACTGGCAATATCTGTGTCGACCTAGCCCATATTTTGGGTGAACCATGTTATATATGTGTCTCTATGTAATGTTTTAAATGTATTTTGGATCTTGTTTAATGATTTAACTGTAAAATTGTTATTTCTCTATGGTCCTGTTTTCCAACACATCACTTATTTCTTAATTGTTTCACTCGTATTTGATTGCAAAGGGCCTTATTAACTCATTGATTTGGTACTGGATCACCTCAAGTCTAGTAATTGAATGCTTGGTAGAAGTACATAGTGGTTTTCTTAAGTGTTTTGGCATGTTTGAACTTGATTTTTTTTTATCACAACAAATTTCCCATATGGGACAAATTACTGGCCTCTAAGGCATGTTTTTGTCTTAACTCAATGAATGTACATATGAGATAAACTGGTCACCTTAGAGGCAATAAAACTCTTAAGCCCAGTAATTTGGGCATGTAATACATCAACTTCAATAATGAATTTAATGTGATCAATAGACATGGTTTTTAACGTCTATTTTGGAAGCATGCCCAACTAGAGGACAAACCACTCACATCCAAGGAATGTTGTGCCCTTTAACTTATTAAATTGTCAATATGACACATTTCTCACCTCCATGGAAAGTAACTGCTCAACTCAATGATGTAATCCAATCCAGTCACCCTAGAGACAAGTAAGCCATCAAATTTAGTCATTAAATGTGTCTTGATGCCTTAGTCCATCAATTATTTTTCCATGTGGCATTTCATTTGCAAGCTTATTATCATCTATTATCTGTAGTTGAGTGTTTCATTATTCATTGAATTCCTCTATTGCAAGTTTTGAGTTTCCTAAGGATGTTTAACTTGCACATAGATTGATTCATTCACCACATGGATGCAAAATGTTCTCTAGGGATTTAGACATTGCTATTCTTGTTAAATTTTTCCTTATGTATGGTGTAACATTATTTGTATGCTTAAAGATAGAATAATCAAAGCTTCACTCTTCATTGTAGTTTGATTTTGTATTTGGGACAAGTGTGATTTTCATTTCGATCTTTGGCCATTTTATCTAATACTAAAACTAGTTTGAAGTGGTATCCATTTGCACAATCTTCTCTTGATCTTTAGACATTTCTCTTAGTGTTAGTTTTTTCCTGATGTATGTTGTTGCATGGTTTGGATGATTCAAGGTAGTGTAATGAAATATTCACTCTCCATTGTATTTTTATTTTGTATTAAAGCATTGTTTTTTATTTCAATGGATAAAATATGAAAATTTCTCTAAGGCCTTTTAAAGATTACAGTTTTGGAGTAAATGACAAAAGAGGATTGCAGATGCACTAACAGTAAAGAAAGTAGGTCACATGTACAACCACAAACAAGATCGGTGGCTATCAATTAGGTCATAATACTTCCATTCTTCCATATAGATTGTGAGCTTTAATAGCCCATAAATTCCTCTATTACTAACTTTATGCACATGAATTCCCACAGTACAGTTCACTGCTACTGTGTCTTTAAAGATAGGTCCAAAGTATGCCCATATTCCTCATTTACTATTGATCAATTCTAGAAAGAGGATGATTCAGCCCACATATTGGCCCAAAACTTACCAGAATTATTTATTAATCCTTGTTTGAGATCAAGATCAAGCCCTAAGTTGTCAAAGTGTCCATAATTTCATGAAAAATAGTAGATATGTAACGTCTAGAACACTCATGAAAACCTAGGTGAACGCCATGCAATATAGGTGGTAACAGGTTCTAGTAAGTTACTAACAACAAATATGATGTAATGCAATGCTTTTTGAATGGATGTATGGAATTAATAGATATTTGAGTACACATGTATGGAAAAAGTAAAGTTTATTTTGACTATTGTAGTAGATTAGTTTACAATGTAACAAATTATATGATTGATAAAAATTGGCACTTGTTGGATCAATTGGCATCTAGAATATGAAGTGCTAAATTTATTGAGTGGGTATAGTACTAAAAACATGAGTTAATTTCAGCTCCCCTTCATAAGAGAAAAACCCATAGGGTAAGAAAAAGAAGAGGAAAAGTAGAACTAAATTTAGGATATATGCTTATATAGGTGGGTATGATATTAAATATGAGATGTTGCATCTTAGGTATAATGTCAATTTACTTTTGTGTACGTGTGACAAATATGCATGTAACATATCTATTGAATTATGAGTTAATGTACATAAATCATTGACTATTTTATGAATGTAGAAACTTTCAAGATTGAAATTGAAAGTGGCAATGAGTTTTCTAACTTTCAAGGTAAATTGTTTAAAATCTATAGGTGTTCATGGAATTGATGAATGCAGTGAAACTTATCATTGAGTTTGGTATGTGATTTTTTTACTTTTGTGCTTGTACTATTGTATGGGACTTTGGATGCCATGATTTATTTGTTGATGTTAATATGCTAAAATGTTTTCCACCTTGTATTCTATTTTAATTTAATGGTCAGCCATGGCATTCTCTATATTTTGTTGTTTAGTGTCACTAGTTTAGTGGAGATTCCCTGTTGGCATACTATGTTGAAATTTTCACATATGCACACAAAAGTGTAGAGTAATTGGTTTGAGGCCATTTATAGATGTATATTCAAGCATAAATCAACAAATATATAATAGATCATGTCTATTTAGTTCTTAAAGTAATCTAGAAACTTGTTAATGATTTAGTGTTTCTACTATTAATTATAGAATATAATAGTAGTTATTTTAGAATGGCCTAGGTATATGCAATTTGCATGTGAAATTGGTTCATCAATTATTTGAGTGAACATTATTGCAAGTCAAATAGAAAGTGTGCAAAGTTAATATTAACAAAATCTTCATGTTTTCACCTCAAAGAATCAACCAGCATAACAAAGACCAATTTTGGGCAAATTTTGGGAAATCATGTGCATGATTCATCCCTCTTCTAACCTCCAAATAGTGTCAAACAACAATAATTCCAATTCTAGAGAAATTTTGCACAAGTATGAGGGATAAAACAATAGTAAGGGCACTTTATTTCACCACTTGTGTGTGAAAGGGGTAGTGAACACTGAACAACTCCATTATTTCATTTATGGGTAGATTCCTAAGCAGTCTAAGAAATTTTGGGGTCATATCTGTGGTAAATATTAGGTATAGTTTGATCCTACGTCAAATATGGGCGGTTTTTTGGGTCAAAAACAACAACATTTCCAAATTCTAGGAAACTTGTGGATTGTTCCTGATCCCTAACAACTGTAAATTGACATTCATGGGTTACTTTTGGGTAGTTCCATGTAGCATAACAACCTCAAGACTCCATAATATTGAGTTCTAGGAAAAAACAACAACAAAAGTGGTTCTAAACTACCTTAAATCTGAATTTGGGAAAATATGGGTGCATTTTTTGTTGAAGAGTACCCAAAGCAAACATACTCATATTTGCATTTAGAAATGGTAATGACATTTAAATATTAAGATCTAAAGACAATTCCATAAAAAAATATTTTAAGACAACGTTTGTTTGAAATGTTTACTAGACAAACATATTTGGGATAGAATAGTAATTTGTTGACCCATAATAAGTATGCATTTCTTTGCTTTTACATTTTTAGAGTACATTTTTTTAAACCTAGGAATAGAAATATTTTTCAAAACAAAATCTTTATATTGAGTCATGACATTGGAAAATGACTATGAGTTCCAATAAAGGTAAAAAAGATATCTTGAGTTACAAAACAGTGACAAATATGGTCAATGGCAAAGACTCTGATGTCAAAGTATTTTAGTATCGAAGATATGGCCATCTTTGTTTTCTGCATAATGCCCTTCTAAGTAGGTTTGAGATGGTTGATGACCTACCCAATATGGAAAAGAAAGAAGGGAGATGTATGACATGATCAGGTCGAAAGTAGTACAACGAAGCTACCAACATGGAAGTATAAAAATTATTGGAGTTTATACATGTTGAAGTTTGTGATCCAATACGATCACCATCATTATCAGATGCACATTATTCCATGCTTCTTGCTACTGATTTTTTGCAAAAATCACAAGTCCTCTTTCTTACAAAAGAGATATATTTGATTTAGGCACACTAGCCTGCATTGACAGGTTTACTAGGGATGTTGATCATGTCAAAAACCAATAAATTAAAGATAAAAATGGGAAAAAAGAGTCCAAAAACAATCCCTAATGACCTAAGAGAAGAATTGTGCCCTATTTTAGAATGGAGGAGCCCTAAGTGTGATCAAATATTATTAGATAGTTCTAGAGGGATTGAAGGATTCAAATTTAAAGACATGATTAATTAAGGCAAATTGAGGGTGATCTACTGAAAAATTAACTATTAATCAGAGGGAGGCATCAAGAGTAAGGATAAGTACCCCCAAAATCATCTAGTTAGATAAATCTTTCAAGGGAAGATGGTGAGGAGGAATACACACATTCAAGATTGTAGGACTCCTTCGTATTGTTGTAGATTGGGTAACACATAAATTCTTCATAGTACAAATTTTCCACAGATCTCTCAATTTGTTTCTAGTGCTTCTAGAGATTTAAGTGGCCCATGATAGTTTCACCATCACCATTTTTGCATCTTAGTTATTGAATCCACTCTCCTTCCTTGGACCATCATTCTTAATATTTCTCCTTGTACATATTCTTGTCCAAGACCGACTCTCCATTTATAGAACTAGGGTTTGATTTAAGTTCTTCTTTTTATCTTTTATAGGAGCTACATTTGCTCTCCCACTTTGTATTGTTCCTCATGGTACTACATAGTCCCATTGACCTAAATTTTTGTTCATTTTTTGGACATTAATAAAATTATTGTATCTTACCTATCCCTTGTGTAGAACAATTATAAAATATTACACAATGTTTAAGTGAATGTTTTGTTAGAACTTAGGATAGATTCCAATCTACTCGCATCTAGAGTTTGTAATCTACACTCAATAGAAAGGATCATTGTCTAGTGCATGTTTGTTTGAGTCAGGTGACAACTAGAAGGACCTGTCTACCAAATAGAGAACCAAATCCCCAAAGGGAACAAAAGGATACAACCTCAATTCACTCTTATTACCTTCAATTGCAAAATTCGATGACCCAACAATTTCTAATGTTAATTATACCATCAGAGTTTTCTTTCCCATAAGCATATGTTGCAAAACGAATCCTAATATATGCAACCTAGAAGATTAATGATGTTTTATGATTTAACCATGTTCTCTGTCTGGTTAAGCATGGAATCAAATCCATTTGATGTTGCAATGCATACAGGTTATTATCACTTGTTTTCAACTAAATATAATCAGATTCTATCCAATATAAATTTATTTTGGTTTTGCATCTTTGACAACTTATGTATGTTTAGATTGGATTCACATATAAATGATCTATAACCTTACAATGAAACCATTAATCAGATGTAATTATTAGATGTGGCAATCTCTTTTTATGTATCACCAAAGTAGTTCTCTATAATATGTATAAAGTTTCATGCATACTTTATTCACCTCGATAATTCTTGTTGGATACTTATTGAAGCAATCTAAACTACAGAATTTGATGCTTTAACTGGATGCAAGATTTCAACCATAGATATTGGCACACTACTTATACGAATGGCGTATAGTCCAACAGGTGGATATATCATGATTGCAATGCTCAAGGTTGGTACTTGTTCAATTTGAAATATTAGTGTTGCTTCTAATAGTTTTTCAAAATTCTTTAGAAATATTTCCTTTTGTGAAACAACCCAACTGCTTTAGTGTGCAAGTTCTACATATGTGAAAGTATGGTTGTGACACACTTATAAAAAGTTTGATATTATTGATTTTGGGTCATTTAACGAGAAATATTTTGGGTGATGCTTGCTTACTATAATATATATTTTTGAATCTAAAATCTCAAGAAATATTATTGTAACAGTTTGTTCCAAATAAAGCAATGCAATTCATCTGATTAGAAATTGTAATTATACCTTCTCTTCCCATAAAACAAGTACTTGTTTGTTTATATGCCTTCTATTCCCAGAAAATAATACTTATTTGTTTTTGAAGTAAAGAATGGTTTTTTAAACAATAAAAGCCACATAATCAACAAACTAACTTAAAGTTTTATTATACTTGCACAATTCCTATTGTGTTATCTGTGCATCAAGACTCTTAGATATAAAATATGTTTGGCATCCATATACCATACCTTGGGAAAAATAATGTATCTTTTGGCATTAGTCCAAAAGTGTTATCACCTAGCTATAAAAGTGTTAGTTCTCCTGTCACTTGTGTTTCTTGATGGGAATATGTATGGATTAGATTGAGTGAGTGCTTGACCTTGGACATAATTCTAACATAGTGCACTTAGAATGATAACATGATCACTTACCTAGTGATCATGTTTTATTGGTTTATTAAGGATTCTTTTTGGAATTTTTTTTGCCCCTTTTCACCTTTATTTTATTGTTTTTTGGGAGTCTTGATTGGTTCATCTAGTAAAAGAAACTCTTTGTTCAAACTACTTGACGCATGCAAATTCAATCAGCACACAGTTACTATATTTGCGGGTTCATAAGTTTGTCTTTGACTATATGTTGGGTTGGTAGGGTTTTTTATTGCCCCATCCCCTATTCTCTCATGCAATGCACATATCTACATTTTGGCCCCCATCATCTTATACACTATCAAAAATCATCGCCAATCACTTGTGACCTAGTGTTATTTCATCTATCATGACTTGGTGCTATTACAATTTACCCTTGCAAGTTATCCCTGGGTTTTTATGATCATACTAGAACTATAGCCTCATGAAAACGTAAGTGGATACAATTAAAATAGAGGGGTAACACCCTAAATGAAATCACCATAAAAGAGAAATATTGTAAGAATGTGGTTGATTCGAAGCATTGATCATCCTTTTCCTTTTGTCTAAATTCATAATAATAATTTTTTTCAAACTGTGCAACAAGGATTGTGGTTTTCTTTTTAACAGTCATTAGTTCTAATTTCCACTTATTATGAATTTACAGTGTTGCTAAACATATTTGAAGTTTCCTCATTGGTTTATTTCTATAGAATGATATTATTCTCCTTTCTCAAACAATATTACATCCACACGGTTATATCAGGTCATTACTTTTTCTACATCGGATGCTTCTAACTACTGAGGGTTTAGACAAGCTAGAATTTGATAAATCAAGGACCCTGACAATGACTAGAAATGGACTCATCCTTCCATGCCCCATGTTGCATGTATGTTTTGAATTGTTGTCAAAGACTCTTCCAAAGAGGGATCTTATTAGCATTGCAAAGATAATGGTCCTTAGATAGACTATCTATGGGCCTACTTAAAAAATTGAGCACATAGGATCTATGGATCAACACACAAGTCACAAAAATAGATCAGACAATTTTACTTAGAATTGAAGAATGAAACAGTGCAAAAATGGTTTGCAGTTGTATAATGATTTCACTAATCAAAAGTAATTGGATAATCATTACAATGTAATACACTGGTATTAATAAACAGATAATTTGAAAGCATGAGAGAGGATTTCGAATTGATTGACTCTACCTAACTGAATGGATAACTAGTAATGTCTAAATCACTATCGACACCTAGATAGTTAGCTCTAGTTGTCTAAATCAATGCCTCAGTTAGTTAGAATCAGTTAACTAGTATAACTGAATGTGGTAGGTGAGGAAAGGTGCCTTCCCACATGCAGTTAATCAATGACTGGATCTAACTGAATGTAACTAACTCCTAACTAGGCTTAACTAGTCACTAACTAAACTCAACTGAAGGAGGTTGGTTTCGGCACTCCCAGTGGCTCCTAAATTGTAGGGATTGGTCTAGGAGGCACCTAAATTGATGCATGAAAGTGAAGTTAGTGGAATTTAACCTCAAATAGTGTTCCCCACACTCTAGTAACTCGTACATGTGGACCCAATGGTGCTAGTGACTAAATATAGACTAAAAAGACTCCTAATTTAGACATAATTGACCAAACTGGACAAGGGAGGATTATAATACTAACACCCCCCCTAAATGCTAACTTGGACAATTTGTGGGCCCTGGTAACTAAGACCATAGGTCACCCATTACAGCTAAAGAAAAGTAACTACTTAATACAAGGAAATGGGGAAAAAACCACAGGGGAAAAAGTCCCCCCCTCAAACTAAGCAGTTAGACTCAAGATTCAAGTTAGAAAAACTTTAGAAGATGTTGCTACAACCTTCATATCTATGGTGTAGTGAAGCAACATGCACGATGTTTTGTGCATAGGTGTCCTAAGACCTGGCATGTATATTTCTCCATGTTCTCCCAAAATGATAATGGAAGAAAGGAGGAATGTAACCTTTGCCTCTTTTTGGATGAAGAGGTATATCATCCACTCCGTTATTCTAAGAGCAGTGTAGTTGATAGGGCCTTTCCATGTAGCATCTCATAGGTAGTTTGTTGCATCTCTCTGAAGGAGGTGATTTTGCATGACATAGCATAAGGTTATCTTTCTGAAACTAATCTTTTGTCCTCTATGTTAGATGAATTTCTAGTCATCTTCCTAGCTGCTCGCTTGGGAGTAGGGACTAGATTTGGAGCTGAATCACCCTGAATATCAATCTCATAAACTGATACAATCAGTTCTTCTTATGATTCTGAAATACTAGTGGAAACTACAAAAGGAATAGATAGAATGTTTTTATCTCCCCTTTCAAGTGGCAGTTGAGAGTGCATTGGTTTTGAAAAATGGCAGGAAGTGTGAGAATTCATATGCCTTGGAGGCATGATTTGCAGCACCCTTCGCTATGACGTTCCTGTTAACACCCAATTAAAATTTTGGCATGGTTGTTCCTTGTGTTTTTTGGCCCCGTCAAGAAGTGTCGTGTAGGCAGCAGAAGGAGCTGATGGCATGCGCAGGGTAAGTCCCAGCAGTAGGATAGTCTGAGGATTGAGAAAGTAGAGTTGAGAAGGAGTGTTGGATGTATTAAAGAAAAGTATTGATCGACGGCTGAAGATGATCAGAGGGCATATCAATGGCATCAGATCATTTTGCATGGCAAACTTGCTCGACCAAAGACCACTCTTCAGCCTTGAGAAATGGTTTAAAGCTCGGACACATCCAGCGATCAGGATTAGATCCCGTGAAGATCTATGGTTGACAGTCATTTTGTATCCCAAACTTATGAGGAAAAAGATGCAAATACAGATTGTGAAAAGCAGTGGAGGCTGTTTTGATCAATGGTGCTCGTATGGGAAAAGACAGATCGGCGACTATAATTCATTTCATGATCTGGAGTATCAAGGGAGGAAACAAAACTTCACCATGTGAAAAACAAACCCCCCAGTGCCCTGATTTTGTCGAGTGGTGAGCAGAGAATTTCTCTGCAACCAAAGGAGTTATGATGAATCATTCTAAGTCCAAAATCCTTTTCCCTATTCGAGCCTTTGTCATCCACAAAACCCTTGATATCCCTAACACATTCATCGATTTATCCCAAGACTATCAGAAAGAAGACATTATACACTATTTTAGAGAGTCTATTGATGAAAGTAAAGAAGCCTTCCTGAAGAACTATTCTAATCCTGATAGTGGACCCCTTGACATGTCTTACCCCATTGACCTCAGCTGGTTCAATGAAGAAACTCAGTGGTGCATATCCCTAGCCAGTCAATTCCTAGTTCTAGATACCGATGCATTCGTCCCAGAGTCATTGTTGAGTCTTTTATTTGTCTTAGATACTTGCCCAGCCAAACCCGAATTGCCTGGATAGTCAAGTTAGTCTTGTTTCCTTAAGTTTGATGAGTTCTTAGCTGAGAACATTCGTTCTTAGTTAACGAACTTCCACGACACCAAAACATTCAGGTTCCAGTCCTTTTTGTTGAGGATGTTCATATCCTACAATGAGGAATAATTCTAGGTACCAGAGTTGGCCATCACCGCTGAAATGGCCACTGATTACTGTAAATTCATGAACCAATTGATTTCCAAAATATATGAAGTTTTCTTTCAGGAGAGGCTACCTAGGGTGTTGCCGGAAATGAGGCAAATGCTGCAATTTTCGAAAAGCAAGATGATAGGGGATTGGTTCCTCTCAGATTTTGGGACCACCATAAGACTGTATGGCTTCGTACATCCGTCGTACATCTTGCCAGCTTTCTTGACACCCAGGATTTTCTGCTTGGAATTAATCCGACAAAAAATTATGGCCGAAGAGGAACACTTCTTGAGCTTCAAGAAGTGTTTGAATTTGGTTTTTCCTTGGAAATTAGGACCATACACAGTTAGAAACAGGGTTGCACTGACCCTGGTCTCCAATTTTCTTAGAGGCATGGAATTTCCCCAAGACTAGGCAATAAATTATGATCCCCACCAGGTTATCTCCAAGAGAAAAATAGCTCTCAAATGTCAGCCCTTTGAGCACACGAAGGTGCCTAGACTATGAGAAAAAGTGAAGTGGGATGATTTCCCTAATCCTGCCCCAATGGATACTAGCCTCGAGTAGGACACGGGCTCGTAGCTGCCTGGAGCATTTTCCCCCCAACATGAGTTAGATGTTGTAGTTGCAATCGCAGGGGGACATTCATCATTGGTCAGTTATTCGACGAGTTCGATGAAAAGGGGGAGTACACAGCCCATGGACACCAACAAAGTGGACACTGCCAACACCCCCAAGAAGCAGAAAATAGAGCCCAGACAGCAATTGGTGTAGAAGGGACATGCGAAGAAGAAGAATGTAGTAAAGCTACAGCAGTAGGTGGAGCCCGAAGCAGCCAAATTGCAGATACAGGAATACATATTTGAAGGGAAAACTCTGAGCGAGTTTTCATCCAAAAAATAATAACTGACGTCTTACAGAGATAGAGCTGACAAAACCTTCGAGGAAACAGCAGAACTATACAGAGAAGCCGCATGTCTTCCTCAGCCCAACATGGCACTAAAAAATGTACGAGATCATGCCACTGATACCCTCAGATTAGCCTTGGCAATAGGGAACAAGGTGTCCGAGGTCAATGTAAGCCTCTCTAAAGTTCCCACTTCTGACATCACACACCTAAACAAAGAGATAGGAGACATACTGAATACCAGACTACTTAAAGTTGCTATACAATTGTCCAAGTCAAAGGAGAGTAAGGCAAGGACTTCTAATATTTTAAGGAAGTTGAAGGTGGAAATCAAAGCACTTAAATCCCAAATCAACAATTTGCAGAAGGAAGCTATACAAATGGGGGGACTTGGGCAGAAAGGGAGTGTGGTCCAGAAATTGCTCGATGACATAGATAAAGAGATACAAGCTTTGAAAAAAAGGTTAAAAATCCTCGGTTCCCAGCTTGCTCAAGCAGATGAATTGGCTGACTTCGAAAAGGAGAAAGAGGCTCTGAATTCTAGGCTTACTGATAGCCAGGCTAAGTTGTTGAATCTTGAAGAAAAGGGGAGGCAATGGGAAGTAGATATCCAGCTCCTGAGGAATAGCAAGGTGAAATAAAAAGCTAGACTGATAGCTAAGGAAAGTGAGCTTCAGAGCAAGAATATAGAGAAGGAAATTCAATCCATAGGTACGAATGAAGGAGTAGACACCAGCTCCCTCTCCAAATCAATGTCCTAGATAAGCCTGAAGGATATCGAGCTCGTTAAACTGAGGCAGCAAGTTGAAGAGGTAGAAAAGGAAAGAGTTAAAGAGAAACAAGGTAGAGAATAGGCCGAAGAAAAATGCCAAGAGTTGACTCAACAAAATGATAAGTTGATCCAACAAGTGATCGGCAAGATTTCCTTGCAAGGCACAAAGCATATGATATGGGATCAAATCATCGTAGAAGCCGACAAGTTTTGACCCTATCTTTGT
Organism: Pseudotsuga menziesii; assembly: GCA_001517045.1. Classification (NCBI taxonomy): domain Eukaryota; kingdom Viridiplantae; phylum Streptophyta; class Pinopsida; order Pinales; family Pinaceae; genus Pseudotsuga; species Pseudotsuga menziesii. Next base: position 190,308 of record LPNX010926792.1, read on the forward strand.
GTTGTTGAAGACCTGGAACTTGCTATGAGAGAAGCCAAGAAGCTAGTCCAGATAATAGAGGCTGAAGTGAACAAAAAACCATTGGAGACCGCAGAAAATTCCATCACCTACCTGAGCTCCTTATCAGACGAGGCCTCTAGTAGTTACGGTCTTCAAAATAGGGTCGTTGTTGTCTCTGCATCCCGAAAGATGATAGCTAAACATGGGATGAAGGAAACAATGCAAGCCAAAATAGAGCTCAGTGAGCACAAAATCCGAGAGGTCATCAAGCTGTCTAAACCTTTGATGAGTAAGGGGCTCCCATTCTTCTGGGAAGAGATGGGTCCTTTATTGTCCCAGAAGGATTATAAAGAATGCCTAGTAAACTGCTGATCGAATCACAGCAAATTTGAAGATATGCAGCAAGTGTTGTCAGGGAAGACCATTTTTGACAAATTGGTCGATGATTTCGAGTCATGGTTTGACCTTAAGGCCATGTACTCCAAAGTCCCCAGGGCTTCATACTCAGAAACGATGGAGCTCAAGGTGAAAGCTTATGACATGGCTACAACACCTTTTCCCAGTTCCAATACGTGGAAAATCATCCGCCATTATGGGTCAGTAAAGCTCCCACCACACCAATATAAATAGTAGTGACAATGCAAGAAATATTTTCCAAGTGTTGCTTGCTCACCCAAACGTTCGTTTCTATCATAAGGGTTTGTACAGTCATCATTAGCCAGATGGAGTATGGGATATTCTTATGTCTTTTTCATCCTGCATTCCACATTTCATTGTCTGGCCGTTTCATACAAGCCACATCTGATGTACCACATAAGAGGTTGTTAGAAGATGTATTTTTGTTGTAACCAATTTTGATTCCCGAAGGTCAGTTTGGGAAATCCAGAATGCTATTAATATACCTCCCGAAGAAGGAGAATGGGTTGAAACCATTGTAATCTTTTGCTATGTATGTTTTTCAAGAAAGTTTTAATATAATCGCAGAGCCGAGATCGGTGTTTTTCACACAAGCATTCCTTTGTCGTTCGCACTTACAGTCTGTTATTTCTTTTCTTATGTGAATGTTATTCCAGTTTTCCTTTTCCATTATGTTTTTCTTTCATATCTGAGACTTAGGGTATAACAGCTCGGAATTCATACTTGCTATGCTCCGTCTGTTGTTTCAGGTATTCACCAAAGTTTCTTCCAAATTTAATGTAGAATTCATTTCTCACAGTGCTCTACATTAATTATTTGTTCATGTTCCTCCTTTTCACCAGACAAATATGAATCGACTGTGATCGAATGGCTACCTTGCCCTTGTGATGAAAACATTCACATTTAAGTTCTAATTGTCTTTGTTGTATATATTGACTCCATCACCCAATGACGTTGTGTTTTGTTTCAACCAATTCCATAAACAATTTATAGTTTCGATTTGTATATATATATCTGGCACTGTCATACATTTAGTGATAGATCCCTCTCAGAAGAGAAAAAGGCGAGTTCTCTCTTCAAAAGCGGTTTGGCTGTTACCCGAAAGAGAGCCCTTTCGCAACCTTTGTTTCAATTCTAGTTCTAACAGTTCCTAGTAGAGATATATGTGATCTCCACTGAGTCAGGACCAAATGTCACTCACTTTATAGGGCCATTTTGAGTCATCTAGTATACAGATAACAGATTTGTAGCTAAGGAAGGCACATAGAGCACATCTGTGAACTTTCCATGTTCAAGCTTGATAGAACCCTGCCCTTTGGCTCAAATTTGACTATCATTACCCATGTGAATACTAGGGTTGTTATAGCTGAGTTTACCACGCATGGTGGATCACACCTGTATGGCCTTCTTTGTCCCTCTGCAAACTCTTTAGACCCCATGGACCATTTTTGTACCTTTGATGTTTCCAATATCATCCCTAAAAACATGTCTTATTTTCTATATGTGACTTTTAAACCTGTTCTCACGTATATACGTGGATTTGACCCTCAAACCCGCGTACATCGGGATGTGTGAAAAAGGCCAAATAGTTTTGGAGTTTTCCTTGATGTGGATCTGAATCACTTGTCTCTTGGCCTTCTATATGCCTTGAGATCGCTCATATTTGACCTTTGATTACCCCATTGAAGCACTATATAAGAAACCCTTTGGATACATTGAAAGGAGAGGAATTGAAGAGCAAAAAAACTATAGTCCATTGTTGCCGAAGCTTATACTTGAGTCTGCATCCCTTTGTCCCTTGGAGCACTTTGTGTTCTTCCCAAGCTTGCCTTTGCTCGTGAGCTTGCTATAGAGAGATGGAGGATTGAAGTGGTGGAGGCCCAAGTGGAGGACTCAGTTTCTCTGATTCGCAGATGTGCCGACAGAGGTTGTCACTATTGTAATCTCTATTTTATATTAATAGAAATATATTTTCCTATCCAATAATGTGTATTTAAATGAGTATTGAAGCCATGGATGCTTTTAAATGCTTATATGTTATTGATTATATATGCTAGAGTAGGTCTAACACAATTATATATAGCATGCTTGTCTTGTTTGCTGAGTGTTGAGAGAGCAAATTACTTATACAAGCTAGAGTGGAAAAGCTCAACAAGGATCTACATCAACCGTCTGGAATAAGGTATGTGTCGAGATCCTTTAGTTTTAGATGTTTGGTTTCTCTTGCATATTGGAAAGGATTGATTTCTATGGTTACTCTATCTGTTGTGGTACCCCAAGCCATAGGAAGCTTTCTCCGTAACAGAATTGGTGACTCCACTAGGGACGTTATTTGTTTTTCTTTGGGGTTTGGGGGCACAATGTGCTTGATATTCTTGACTTGCTCTTTGTTTCTCCTTGTTTCTATGTTGCATTTTATAGTATGTTCATCCATTGACACTCTCCTTTATTGGTTTGACCCTTGGCCTGTTGTTTACCACTGTCTTCTCTATATACGCAGGTTTTTGGCCAAAAGTCACATACATACACAGATTTTTGGCTAAAAGTCGCGTATACATGCAGGTTTTTGGCCAAAATCCACGTATACATGTATCTTTTTGGCCAAAAGTCGTGTATATACGCAGTTGTTCTTTAAACAGTCATGTACATCCTCCCTTTTGGTGAGTTTTATGTTGTGGGAATTTTTTGGGTGGGTTGTGAGTGTGGTTGGGTCTTCCTTGGGTCTGATGTTGTCTATTTGATGCTTCTTTTGTGACCAGAGACCGCTTTTTCATTGTTTTTTCTTTGAAAGTAGTTTTAGTCATTTATCCTTTTTGTTTTTCCATTAGTGCATTACTCTTTTTTGTCTCGGTGTCTTGTTGGGCTTGTGTTTTATACTTGCTGTAGAGACTGAGAGTTTTAGATGACTTTTATTGCATTTTTCATTCTTTTATATTGAAAAATACAAGGTAGTTGCATTTTTTGCATATGGATTTGAGGAGGTACTTGCATTGGATTGCTTGGATAAGAGTTTTATTTAGGCTTTCATATAGGAAGGATTGCATTGGCATTTGGAAAGGAATATATATTTATGCATCTTATGTAGTGGCATACCCCATTTTTCATTTGACATAGTGCATTTGCATTGATTGGTAGGTGTGCATTTTACTTCTTGTCGCATCATAACACCATTAGTTGCACGATCATTTACCCTTTTGAGTAATAATCCAATTAAAATCAACGCATAATAAAATGAATTACACTCTTTTCTTTTATAGGGTGCACCAACAATATTAGGTTTTAGGGTCTTGGAATAGTTCATTATGAGTAAATTCTACAATACCACTAAACAACAACATGTATGTGTCTATCCAGGTGAGAGTGTGAAATTCCTTGGTATAATTAGTGTTTTCCAGGGGCCTCCTCTTACAAGGGAGTTAAGCACGAGGCAATGTGAGTGGTTATTGATTGGGATGACCCCTAGTCATAACTGAGTAGCATCGGAGATATTTCCAGGATTGTATTCGTATCTGGGGGCTCTTTCAAGAGTTTCGGGCTTTGATACCCTGCCCATACGATAAATTCCTCCTGAGCATTGATTATATTGAGGTGACCTTCGTTGCCTTACCTAGGTTATCGAGGGGGTACTTCGCAGAGGTTATTCTGCAGGTGTCCTGGCTAGGTAGAGGTCGGACAGAACAGTCGTTATATGCGTTGAAGCTGAGGGCCACTATAATTGGTTACGTACCTCCGCTTGTAGTGTATGAGAGTTTAGAGCCTCTCCTAGGAGAGACATACCTGCTACATTCGGGAGTCCACATATCCTCCCCTTAGTTTGCTTGTATTTTGGCTGTATATTTTCTTAGGAGTGTGCTCTTTGTGTGCTAGTTGGCCACTGGGATTGCGGTTACTTGAGTATATTTATGCTCTCTTGAGTTCAGGTCCTTTTATTTTCGACATGCTTGGTATCCTATCACCCGTCCTTGGTCCTAGTATGGATCCTAGTGTCAGACTTGGGGGCATCACATCCCCTTACCGTGCTCATAGATTTGGGAATGGTCATAATCCATCCTCTACTCCATTTGTGGAGGATTTTTATTCTCTTCGCTCGATCTTTACACCAGTGGTCACCCTCACAGAGGTGGTAGTGGATATGTGAACGTTGGGTCTAAAATTTATATTCCTTTTTATGGCCCATCATCCACCGCACTGTTTCCTTTGAATTTATTTGTCATGATCATTCCTCCATATTCCCTATAGTTTGGATTCTTTATTGACTATTTTGGGTTGTTTTGGACTAATATGGTTGTCATGTAGGGTCCAGTTTTTGTACACTCTTTTCGAGGTTTTGACCCGTTCGTTCCTATCGCAGGTATCATGTCTAAACTTGCATATAGGTTAGGATTTCACATCCGCTTCCATTTTGCATGACCTTATGACTGTTTCATTTTAACCTTAGGTACGAACCCATTCCATGGTATCATAGAACCTTCATTATGTTGTTAGAAGTGGTACTATGTGAATGGTATATATTTCCTATACATGGGTGTCCTAGTTAGCTCCCCTTTACATTTGGTACCCATGTTGTGAGTCCTCTCTTAGGTACGGGAGTTCTTTGTATAGTACCGCCATGACTTTGAGCAAGAGCTTCATACTCCTCTTGACCTTTTTGCTGGCCTTTTTCCCTAGGACTCCCTTATGTCAAGTTGTAATTGCATTATCCTGATTTTTTCCTACCTCATTGAACCTTATGCTGGCTTTCCTGACTTTGATTATCAGCCATATAGCCCGAGCTTGTCTCATGTCTAGCCATGTAGAGCCATTTTATATATCTTTTGGAGCTTGATTCCCCATTTTTACTTGAAGGGGACTTTCCCCCGAGTGTCGTTATCCTACACATGTGTCCTTGCATTGAGCATAGGTATGTTACGCTGCTTGGAACTAGTTTGTTTTCCCATTGACACTCGTCTCCTCCTAGTCTATAACTATAAATCACTTTTAATCTTTTTCAAGCTTTTCAAAATATTTGAAAAAGTCTAAAAAATCAAAAAACCAAAAATCCAGACAAGAAAAGATGTTATCTTTGGCATCAATCGATTCATGTCTCCTTTGAACAGAGCACTGTATATCACATCTGTTGGTTGGGTTAATAGTTTTACTTTAGGAGTTGTACTTGTTTCTCTGAGTTTATCTCCATCGACTGGTTAAGATTCTAATCCCTATGGATCCTCTGTCGATGCCTCCTGTGTTGCAAAGATATCCTAGTTTTGTATATCGAGTCTATGCTACCTACATTCATTCACCATTCACCTTTATGCTCTTGTTCGAAGGAAGTTGAAACCTGAGTCAGCCATTCCTCAGTTCTCTTGACTTTGCATGTTGGCCATTCCCGGTACTGATACTAGTTCATGCACATTATGATCGAGTCCTTCCACATTATAAAACTTTGCTGAGTACCTCATGTTGGATGATGGGGGATTCCTTAATGCCCTCATTCCAGTGTATTTCATCCCATCGACTTCAGATCATTATTCTGGGATAGGAATCTAGAGTCATTTTTGAGTTCCTTGAGACTTGCAGTCATCAATGGCAGGTTCTCTCGCCATCAACAGTTTTTGGGAATACATCAATGTCCCCTGATTGATGGATCCTTTCAAGTATTTTACCTCAACACATTTATTCACACTTGTTAGTTTGCACTCTAGTACCTTGATTCCCATTTTCATTATCGGTGGGTGATCTTGCGTCTATTAACGGTATACATCAATGACTGGTAATAAGACGATGGACTACTATGTTCGACCTCGACACCTCTATTTGCATAGTAGGACATGTACTCGTAGCAGATTGTGTAGAAGACCTTCCATATTGGTGGCATTCCATATATGCTACCTCCTTGATCGTGCCAGTGTTCATGAGATTTCAGCTCTCGTGACTTGATTCCAGTATATGTCAAATGTTTCCAGCCATTATGGAGATCTTGATCCATTATATATCTTCATCTTTCATGGAGATCATGATCCTCTGTATATCTTCATCATGGAGATTCTGATCTATCTATATTGTACGTGGCAATGACCACACATGTAATATTTTGTATCATGCATATTCATGGCCATTGTACTCTTATGTATCCGGGACTGTTATATCTACTTCCAGTTATGTGCAGATTTTGATCATTATATTGTACTATTGGATGACTGGTTTTTCCACCTGGTTCTTCATAACTCCACTTCTGGGATGAACTTATAATGTATTTCGGCCATCGTATGACCCCTCTAACCTCACACATTAGGGGGCATCTATTACAGCTGATTTTACCACACATGGTGGATCACACCTTTATGGTCTTCCCTGTCCCTCTGCAAACTTTTTAGACCCCATGGACCATTTTTGTACCTTTTATGTTTCCAATATCATCCCTAAAAACATGTCTTATTTTCTATATGCGACTTTTAAACATGTTCTCGCATATATACGCAGATTTGACCCTCAAACCGCGTGCATCGAGATGTGTGCAAAAGGCTAAATAATTTTGGAGTTTTCCTTGATGTGGATCTGAATCACTTGTCTCTTGGCCTTCTATATGCCTTGAGATTGCTTGGATTTGACCTTTCATTACCCCATTGAAGCACTATATAAGGAACCCTTTGGATACATTAAAAGGAGAGGAATTGAAGAGCAATAAAACTATAGTCCATTGTTGCTGGAGCTTATACTTGAGTCTACATCCCTTTGTCCCTTGGAGCACTTTGTGTTCTTCCCAAGCTTGCCTTTACTTGTGAGCTTGCTATCGAGATATGGAGGATTGAAGTGGTGGAGGCCCAGGTGGAGGACTCAGTTTCTCTGATTCGCAGACGTGCCGACAGAGGTTGTCACTATTGTAATCTCTGTTTTATATTAATAGAAATATATTTTCCTGTCCAATAATGTGTATTTAAATGAGTATTGAATCCATGGATGCTTTTAAATGCTTATATGTTATTGATTATATATGCTAGAGTAGGTCTAACACAATTATATATAGCATGCTTGTCTTGTTTGCTAAGTTATGAGAGAGCAAATTACTTATACAAGCTAGACTGGAAAATCTCAATGGGGATGTACATCAACCATCCGGAATAAGGTATGTGTTGAGATCCTTTAGTGTTGGATGTTTGGTTTCTCTTGCATATTGGAAAGGATTGATTTCTGTGGTTACTTTGTCTATTGTGGTACCACAAGCCATAGGAATTTTTCTCCGTAACAAGGACCATTAGTAGACTGTAAAGAAGAGAATGATTTTCTAGATGCAACCATATGATTGGAAGATCCTAAATCAATGAGGAAGGCATGTGTTATTGAACATATAGCCTTCAGTGCATGGCATCTCTCATCATTTTCTTCATTTTCTTCTCTATGGTTAGCCTTCCTTGCACCAACATGTACATTGATGTTATGTTATTCTAGAATAATAGCCATTTCATCAATTGTTCTTCTCATACAGGAGCTTTATGGATGAAAGCCCCTTCCACAGTAAGAAAAAGGATATTTCCTTTGCCATTCTTATTTATTCTCCTTGAACCTGAGGGCTCATCTGACTACTCTTTCTCCATAGGAGGCTCATTCTTCTTCTTTCCCTTACCATTCGTAGCTTTGGGTCCTCCAACAACCAATGCTTGACCTTGGAAGATCTGATGATCCCCATTTGGACTAGCTTGTCATGCTCATGGGTGAGAAACTCAATGAAGGCATTGAGAATTGGCATCTTCCAATTTGGTTTTGTGATCTTCCCGGTATGAAAGGTTGATACAAATACTGAGTAATATGTGCCAAGTTTTGAGAGGATGGAAAGGATGAGTTGATCATCCTCCTTCTCAACTTTACACAGCTTCAACTAGAACACCAGGTGATTGAATTTGGTGAAGAAATCATTCGTATTTTTGAAGTAGTCTGGGTGAAGAGAAATCAGCTCACTCTCTAGCTGATAGATCCTCAGGTCAGATTGCTTATCAAACATGGTAGAAATTCGATCCCAAATCTCCTTGGGAGTCTTCAATCCATTGATGTGAAATAGAAGATCTCTATATATTGAAAGGCATAGACATCCATATGCTTCATCAAGATTATTCTAGTGTTTTTCTTTATCAACATAATGAATCGGCTCTACCTCTATGTCCATTATGACTCTGTAGAGTTTTTTGGAGAGAATGTGCATCTCCATGTCCTCCTTCCACTGATGGTAGTTGAAAGAAATGAGAAGATTCCATAGAAGGGGTCATTTTGTTGTTGTAGCGAATGCAGTGAAGGAGACTGAAAAACCTATAAATCACACAAACAAACAATCAAAGTAAGATCGATGGCCTGCACTTTTGGAATATTCTTCACACCCATATTATTAAATTAAGCAATCTTGATCAACAATTCCTTTGCTTAGGATTTATGTGTTAAATTTCTGCTTCTGGTGTAGTGCTGGAGGGAGCAATTTTGCTCAAACATTTTAATCCAATAGGAAATATGTAAAAGTAGAAGTGCCTTGTCTTGTCGAGGCTCTGATACCATATAAAATTGAGCACATAGGATCTGTGGATCAACACACAACTCACAAAAATAGATCAGACAATTTTACTCAGAATTGAAGAATGAAACAGTGCAAAAATGGTTTGTAGCTGTATAATGCTTTCATTAATCAAAAGTAAATGGATAATCATTAAAATGTAATACACCGGTATTAATAAACATTAAATTTGAATGCATGAGAGAGGAATTCAAATTGATTGACTCTACCTAACTGAATGGATAACTAGACATGTCTAAATCACTATCGAAGCCTAACTAGTTAGCTCTAGCTGTCTAAATCAGTGCCTCGACCAGTTAGAATCAGTTAAATAGTCTAACTGAATGTGGTAGGTGTGGAAAGGTGCCTTCCCACATGCATTTAATCAATTACTAGTGCTAACTGAATGTAACTAGATGTAACTGACTCCTAACTAGGCTTAAATAGTCACTAACTGAACTCAATTGAAGGAGGTTGGTTATAGAACTCCCAGTGGCTCCTAAATTGTAGGGATTGCTCTAGGAGGCACTTAAACTGATGCATGCAAGTGGATTCAGTGGCAGCTAGCCTCAACTAGTGTTCCCCATACTCTAGTAACTGGTAAATGTGGCCCAATTAGGCCATGTGGACGCAATGGTGCTAGTGACTAAATATAGACTGAAAAGACTCATAATTTAGACATAATTGACCAAATTGGAGAAGGGAGGATTATAATCCTAACACTACTATAAATGTTGTCTTCTTCTTAGTGAATGCTTTCCTGCAAGGTATGAAATAGTGTATTTGTTGACAATTTTCATTGAGGTTTTGGAGATGAATTTCCACTTTGGTAGAGCATTCTTGAGTGTGTATGGTTATGATAAACCTGAATATTTTACTTAAGATATATGTACTATAAGTTACAACATAACAATGATAAATGTTATAGGAACAATGTCCATCGATTTACTACAATGCCCCATATCATAGTTCAAGCTCTATTCTTTAGAAAATTGAGTGCTGGCAGACATAATCCCCAAGCTCCTTAATATAAGGTTTTAAGCATCTTGCTCTAGGTCATGGTAATTATTGCTAGCAGAAAGAGCGGGATAGAATAAATCCAAAAACAAGTTATATTGACTCTATCAGTATGGTGACCTATGGCCTGGAATGATAACTCCTCAGAGGCCTCAAAGATGTAGCTCAAAATAGAGATCTCATGGATATGCTACCTGGGAAAAAATAGGACTTGTGGTAGATTTTCATTTCACTACTAGCCTGCATGGGTGATTCAAAGAGATGGAAATGGATAAGAAAAATCACATTGGCACAAGTGTGACATCTCTAAAGTTTCCAAGACAAGCTTGGTGTGCATTTTTCTTTCCGTGCATAGTTAGAAAATATGGCAATATCTGGGCCTGGTTACAAAAATTTCCTTAATTTTCATATGGGACCAAATTTACTATACCATGTCAATTGTATCCATATCTATTATCTATATTCCACAACCATAAATATGTTGCACCACAAAAATTAGAATTAAAAATAAAAGAACAAAACTAAAATCCTCACCATAGATGGGAATGGCAAACTTGATAACGGATAACGGATATACAACATTCACATGGTCAAAGATAAACCATAAATGAATGGCTCTCTTCAATTGACTGATTCATTATGGAACAACATGAATTTTAGATTCATTGAAGAGTGAGTCACTTCGAGCACTCTAGGTCCACCACAATTTAGGGTACTTTGGAAACCATTAAGTAACCATTTACTCTTCTTCCTTTCTTGACCATAAATATGTAGTGCATATGAAGCTTACATGACTTACCCTTATGCCTCAAATGTATAGGAAAGTTTAATATTTGAAAGAAATGAAAAATAATTTGTGAGCTTTTATTAGGCTAAATGAGGGACAAGCTTTGTGAAAAATGAATTGCAAGTAGAAAAGAATACATAAATATCCTATAGAATCAACAATAAGTTACATTTTTCAACAAGAAACAAAAATTATCTAAAACAACTATTAAAGGGAAAGATATTTCGAATATAAACTTATTGTATTTAAACTAGCTTCATTAAGCGTAAACTAACTGCATTACCAATTTAGAAATTGGGCATTCAGAGAAGGAGGTCCAATTTCCCTTCCATATTTTGTAATCAACATTTGACAATGACATTTTTTTCATTTAGTTGGAAATATATTATCCAAATATATTAAAATTTCAAGTTTCTCCTGCTTTGATTCTTTGATTTGTCCCATCTGTGAACTAGGTCACCGAAGTCTCTTGGGAATAAACAACCCTAGAATAAAGTATGATATCTTTTTGAAGGAATTTTTTGAATCAAAAAATGAAATATGGGCAGTTTGAAGTGATTATGGGCATGGATTGTGGAAACAAACAACATTTTTCACAAATATGGGCATGTAAATAGTAATGAAGGAGGTTAGATGTCAGGTTTGGGAATAACTAAGTATTTTTCCAAACATTTTTCATCCCCAAATTAGCCCTAAAATTGCATTCTTAATAGCCAAAAACCATCATGCAACAACCATTTTTGAATTCTGGTTGCATATGAAGCAATTCTGGTTTGAATTTGAAAGCTAAAAATGGCATTTTTCTCTTAAAGACAACAGTCCTATTAATTCTGGGCGTAATAACATCCCTAAGCCATGAAACCCTTGAAACATTTTCTAGGTTCTGAGCAAAATAACCTTCAAACATAAGTTGTACCTCAACTCTGACTTGCAGTAATGTTCACTTTGAGTGTGTAACCTCAACATTTGTTGGGATGGGTAGTCTATGCAGTGATCTCCTTAACAGTCTTTGAATTATATTTGAAAATTGTCACCTTAAATAGGATGTCCCATCTAGTAGTCCCCTTGCATATGTTTTGGGATTTTTAATACCCATGCATAGGTTTTGGGATTATTATATTTTGCTAATCCTCGTGTTTCCTTGAATCGAATATAGTACAAGATAGGCGTGATCTTTTTATATGTTGGGGTTTTTTTTGGAGCATGTGTTGTGGTTTCTTTAGGGGAAAATGCATCTTATTGTTGTGATATTTCTATATACTAGAAAGAGGTAACTTCACCCCCACCATTTATTCGTTTTTCTTCTCTTCATCATCATCTTAATCCTTCTCAACCCCTTAGTTGTTATAATATAATTTAGATAATGTTTCATACTTGGGAATGTAGCCATAAGGAATATTTTCCACATCTCATCCTCCATTGTGGCTCCTTAATCTACTTTGAATTAATATCCATGTACCTCCTTCCTTCTTAATTCATTTAGAGTGGTGAAATTTAGCTAATCTCTTGGAATCATAATACCCTTGGGCTTTAAATGTTGTAGTATGATGTTACTTTTAGTTCTTTAGGTTTGGGTCTAGGAAAAACTTCGGTGATAACTTTGGTGGGATATACATCTTACTATAGAATGGATTTTACCTCCAATCAATATTTCTTGTTATTGATTCTCTTCTCTAGGCCCTTCTCATGATCATTTGGCTTAAGCTTATACTTTCCCTTCTTTTTTCTCATAGTAAAATGTGGACCACACCCCCAAGGCTTCTCTAGAAGGAAGCCCAATTTATCCAAGACTTGGATAGCTTCCTTGGAACCCTTATTTTTTGAGAAATCATATCCCATCATGACACCAAGATAAACTATGTGAATCTTCTTTTTGGACTTCAAGAAGTGGAATAAATCAATATCAACCAGATGTCTAACATATTCGAGTACAAAACATCTTATGGTAAGGAGCTTAGGGATCTTGTAGGGGGGTTCCAACTCAACCCCATACATCGTTATTACTTTGGAAACCTCCCCTAAGTACTGGTATCATTTCCCATGAACATCACCTAGGTGTAAGTATGGCTTGATACTATCGAGTGTCCTATGAGCCTCTCTACCTATGATGAATGAGAAGCTTGTGAATATTAACTCATTTATGTATTTGAATAGGGAAGACACTATCTCACTTTTTACAACCCAATGTAGTTATTCAAGACACCTGGTTAGATTATGATCATTGAATTGTTGTATCCATAGGTGGGACAAGGTGTGGTTTTGCTAGCATATGAACATGTAGACTAGGTAGGATGGGTAGGCATAATACTCTATTAGTTTGGAAATTGGTTAACCATTATATTATAGTAATCGCTAGAGTTTCTTCATATCTAATGTGGGGGTTAATAGATCATTAAATAAGTCAATATGGATATTATTATTTCATCCACTGTGGCTTCATCATCCCTCCCTAGGGCCAAGGTAAACATAGATATGGATTCATGGGCCCAATTAAGAAAATTCATGATATTAAATGGGAGAGGAGAAATCTTAGCATTTACTTGGTTGTGTTGAATATTCTTAAATATATCATCATTTTTCTCATTACGAATGTTCATATATCTCTTTATATATACTTTGGAGGATAAAACAATGTTGTTTATGGATATTCCCAACATGGTGGAAATAGTCCAAGAATGAATCACAAATATTTATATTTGGATGTCTAGAACCATGAAGGATGAGGTGGAATAGGATTGTATTTCTTAGTCCACAAGCAAACAAATTTAGGGAACATGTAGGCTTTTAGGACTATGTGTCACTGAAAATCAGAGTTCCATTAGTGAGTCCCCTTGATTCCTTGTACATAATGGCCTTATGATACCCCAATTAGATATTAAGGGTGGATTTCAAATTTGGGGTGGCTATTGCTACAAACTCATCCATGAATAAGGCATCTAGAATGAGGCATGCAATATCTTATATTGGTCACCCAGTTTCTTTGGTGAATCCAAATATATTTTTTTAGTTTACATAGTGTAATCGGATATTTGACATCTACATAGTGAAGTTTTTCATCGAATATCAAATAAATCCAATGAATTGGTTATACTACCGACGACAAATTGGAGGAAACCTCGTCGGATATGCCATGTGTTTGAAGTGAAATTTGTGGTTGGAATTCCATCTAATCCGACAACGTCGTTATACTACTAACGTCGCACTGGAGGAATCGTCATTAGAAATCTAACATTCATGAAGGAAACTTCTTTGGATAGATGACATCACTGAAGTGAAATTTGTTATTGGATTTATATTAAATATGACAACATGGTTATACTACCAACGACAAATTGGAGGAAACCCCATCGGATATCCTACATCACTAAAGTGAAATTTGTTGTCAGATTTCCATTAAATATGACAACGTGGTTATACTACTAATGATATAGTGGAGGAATAGCCAACAGATATTCAACATTCATGAACTAAAATCATTGTCGATTATCTGACATCCATGAAGGAGACTCCGTCGGTTATCCGACATCAATGCACCAAAATTTGTGGTCGGTTATCCGACATACACGAAGCAACATTTGTCAAATTTCCAATATCTATGAGGTGAAATTCTCCGTCAGAAATGTGACCGATGTATGTCAGAATTCCAACGAGGTTTTTTCATTGTTGGAAAACAGCCAAAAATCAACCGGCGTTTAAAAAAAGAGAGGATTGTTGAATTTGCGACATCAATATGTCGAAAGTCAGACATCTAAGCCGTCGGATTTTGTGTTCAGAAATGTTAGTGAGAGGAACAACAACATTAGTCAAATAACATGAATCACATCATCAACAACAAAACATGTAGACTCACGAGCCACAACTGGAAGGTGTCAGTGAAACACAACTGCACTGACTAGATTCAGGGCAAGTGGGGACTCCACTTGTTATCTCGTCCCTTAATGGTCCAGCAGACATGTGGGGACCTGAATCTTGAAAAACTAATAAATTGATATAATTAAACATTATGCTCAATCTTGGCCTCCACTAGCGAATTGTGGTGGTGGATGCTAATACAATTATGCATTGTGATTATGCCAATTGATTATTGCATTAGATGAATGTTGGTCTCATGCCAATAGGTATCCTACAATCAATGCATAGGAACATAGTGCATAGACCATTTTTCTCTTCACTTAGATATGTAGAGATCATTTATTTTTTTGAATAACAATAATTATTTACAAAGAAAATATACAATCAGCATAAAAGAATCGAAAAAGTGAAGACAATTAATTCATGCAACTAAAAGGTAATAAAAACATATTTTCCCAAACCCTAAAACTAATCTTGATTCAAGCTACAACAAAGGGTTGAATAAAGAATAAAATAAGAACTAGAAGCATTCAAGGTACTAACACAATGTAATTTCCCTTGTGGTTAATTTTCCCAATGTGCTCAAATTCACCCTCGTTTCAACTCGAGGTATATGGATACAACTGATTCCAAACTCCTCCAATTACTTTCAAACTTGGTGAGGAAGGTCATTATGGGTGATGGGACACATTAAAACATATATCATACATATAATCAACTTATATACCCAACCATGGTCTGCAATTTTCAAGGGAATAAATTTCAGGACAAGACTAGTCAATTTGGGAGGCGGAAATCTCCCCTGGGTCCTCGAACAAATCTCTTCCAAACACTATAAAACCTCCAATAATGGTTGGTATGAGACTTGTATATGTTATAATAAATTAATTAAATTATATTTTCATAATTATATGTGTTTTTGGGGTCGAATAGGTATCCAAGAGAACTCAGGGAATTTATTAGTAATTTTGAGGCTCAAACCCCCAATGGTAGATGGCTCCAAATGCAATCAAATTGTACCAGAAGGTGTAAGAATGATGTTAATATATAAAAATGGTGTTTATAGGTGTCTTTAATCCATAAAATGACTTCTGCAACTCACTTTTGCAATCTGGTCAATGTAGGGAGTTTTACAAGCAACTTGTGGTTCAAATCCCTTAGGGGTAGATGATGAAAAGGACTTTCCCAATGCTCAATCCAACTCAAATTTATGAATGTAAGTAGGGGAAATATAATTTTCATCAACATTAACTCATATTAATCACCATTAAACTTTTAATTTCTTCTATAACTCCTTTAAACCATATGCAAAAAGACTAGTTTCAACCTTGGGGGAAATGATAGGCAATCTTCTCCAAATGCTATGAAACTCAACAAGATGACTACAAATGTTTGTGTACTGAAAATTAAACTCATATAATACATCAATAAAATTCCATTCATCCATAAACCATTAGTATTTACTTATCCATTCAAATCCATCAACATTACATTGGTTCACAACAAGGTAGTGGGGAAATGGCACTATTTCTTCATTGTTTAACATTTTTACATGAAATATTTTGGTATTTAGACCTGAGAGTATTATTACATTTAAATACATATCATTTTCATCATAAAATAATATAATGGGGCATTATAATCTTCCCCAAATAGATCAATATCTCACCAAGTGCGCCTCAATCCATACAGCAAGAATATGATGCGAAAACTTGGAATAGATGAAAGAGAAAGCTGATATTGAAGTGTTCATGAGATTCCTTGTAGCTTGAAACTGTAACTTATGAATCCATTAAATCTCCATGAAATACCTGAATTTCCTTTCCACACACCAACTTGGATGGGAATCTTTCACCCTCGAAATTGGCTAAGGCAAGAAGATTAGTTTTTCACTAGCTCTCTCTCTTCACAAATGCAAATTCTCAAATGATAAAAATATGAATTCATTCTTTGTTCTTGACATTTATAAAGTTTATAATCTCTCTATGGTTCAAATTCCTTCCAATATATGCATTCCAACTCTAGTTTGGAAGAGATTCCAAAGAATGCCACTTGTACAACAATTCCTCGTCTCCCACTTCCACCAAATCACATGTGGAAGCATCTTAGCTTCCCTAAATCCATTGAGCACTATCTTGGAGCTATTTTTATCCTTGGAATGTCATATATGTTATATTTCAGCCTTCATATCTGATTTGTGTCATAGGTATCATGGAATCTTCATCATTGTTGTCATAGAGCTAGGGAATCTAGTCCAAGTGTCTCACTAGCTCCAAAATGCCTCTTCCTCTTCCATGGGAGTTACTCTTCCACTCCAATTCGAACTTAATTAATTCATGCCAAGTATATTGACCTTACAACTCACCCCAATACCCTTGGGATTCTTATGGATTCAAAATGACAAGAGGAGGATGCCATGTAGCATAGAAAATCTAGCTTATGGGGTTCCCACATCCTCCATGTGTCTTCATGATCAATTGCCACATTGATTTTCCATTATATTTATTTATTTTTCTCCTTTATTAAATATATATTCCATTCTAATTTTCAAACTTCATTTATTGTCCCCCTTATTCCAAATCCCAAAGCTTCCACCCCCAACCTAGGAAACTAGTAATTTTCCTCCTAGGTAATTATTTGACCCTTAGCATCAATTTGAAAAACTCTCATGAACATGGAAAATGTGATTAGCCCATTGTCACCTAGTGAAAAATTTGGGGCATGACACATAATATTTAACCAAAATACACACAACCTTCAAAAATCAAAAAAAATGCTTCAAACAAAAGTAATAAACAAACCATAAAAATTTGTCAAGATATTCGTGCTAAACACCAACATGGTTTCATGTACTTGAATGAGCCCATTATTGCTTAGCGAAAGTGTTGTAAAATTAGTTATTTATCCTTTAATGTTAGCACACTATCTATGTGAAGAGATAGCTCATAGGCCTAACTTTCTCAAATTCTAGTGTCATTTCCTGTCGCATACAAGAAAGAGACAATGTAAGAGATAAATATCAAGCCATAAATATTAAAATAAGCTGCATGAAGGTAATGTAGCTCAAATTATCAATGTTACAACAAAAAAAGTACAATGTAGAATCTATTTTTACCTAAAACACAATCTCAAATTAATATACAGTGATCACCACTGACCAGCAAGAGTACATGGAACACCTAGACCAAAAATAAGACTCAAGAAGTTTAATAGTATTTAGATTGATAACATGGTTCTCTTGCAAGTAAAATTTATTCATTCAAGTCTGTCCTTCAGTAGTATTTAAGTAATACTCAAGCCTACCATTGACCCTATTTTGTTCAAATTTCAATTCAGATCTTTTGTGTAGATCCCATTATAAATGAATCTCCCCCTGAGAATCACCTCATAATCTTTCTCATGTAAAGACAAAGTCAAAAACAAATACCTTCAATTATGTCTTCCAGATGTCCAAAAGGATATCTTCACTGCAGTTAATGCATCAGCTCTTCCATCTACTATTGTATTATTGTTCAATAAACTTAGACATTCCACAGTACTATGGTTTATTCACATTACCAAGTTTTCGACTGATTAGACTTTAAAAGGTGCACCAAACAAAATCCTTCAACTCTACCTACTTTTGAGAAGAACTAACAGTTGCCCTTAATTATCACACAAGTTGTCCTCAAGAGTGATGTTTCACTGATCAAGAAAGTCTTCAAAGAGTCCTTCAATCTGCTACCAATAATCAAAATAGTTCCAAATCATACTAGAAAACTTAGCGAATAAGTTCATAATGTTTGCTTAATTTTTTTTTTTCAATTCCGCTATCAATGGTTTAGCTCCCCCTGAATTAGGGATTCCAAACATTCAATGAAGAAACATGAGATGGAATTTGCACATATAATTCTTCAATTCACCGTCTTTGTTGGTCCATTCTTTAATTGTTCTTCTCCCCTTGAGGTTGTTGTTTCTATTCATCTTTCATTATATATGCTTCTCGTGCACTTGTTCTTAGTCCTCTGAGATGTGATTTCTGCTTCAGAATGTCATTGACTTGTCAAACTCTTTCTTCATACATCATCATTCTTTGCTGTTGTTTTTTGGAAATATATGCTTATATAACTCTAACATGTATTTAGCTCCTCTCTGCGATTATAGCATTCATTCTCTTTGAAGGTTCCTTCCATTTGGCATGAACCGGTTGTTGATTATTGGTTCTTGTCTTGCATCCTCCAGCCAAAATTGTTGTCAGGTTGGATGTGGTTTTGCCACATTTCAAGCAAGGTTTGGGTGTTTTATTTTTTTCACTCATTGTTGTTGAACATTGAGGTGTTATAGAATATGGTGTTGGTGACTTTTGAAGAGTTCCAAAATTTGGTGGGAATCCCATCACTCCACCTAGATATTTATTCCTCAACGTGAAGTCCTTGACATAAGGACTACCAACAAAATAAATCATAGCAGGTCTCTTGGCAGAATGGTTATTTAATCTTGATTTTGCATCTTCAACCTCCAAATCTGTTGAAATTCTCTTTCCAGACACATTTCTCTTAGAAATCAGCATTGCAGAACCCTGAGGAGAACTTGCATTCTTGTTGGGAGTGGTGATTCAGGCATACCTGCTATTATAAATTTGACCTTGTTTCTTGGCAAGAGATAGCTTGTCTCCCTGCTTACATAGGGGCACTTTGCTGCAATTTCCAACAATGACATTGGAAGGTACCTTCTGAAATTTCTTTTTCTCCGATGTTTCACAAAGCTTCTTGAAATTCTCAAGAAATTATTTTCCTATATTTCTCTCATCCTTTGGAACTTCTTTAGAATTTGAACCTCGGCAAAAACTGTGATTCTTCTTTGAAAGTGTTAAGCATGGAGATATGTTCTCCTTTCCATCAAATCTTCTAGAAGAATATCCATATCCTTTTCAATCCTTAGACACAACTATTTTCTTTTGGTTCAATTGCATGCCAATTTTATCTTTCTTTCCTTCAAACTTGTCTTCTTTGAGAAAGCCTACCTTGCTAGGAGTGCTTCTTAACTAAGGCCCAAATGACCCAGATTTCTTCTGAATCTAAGGGATTTTCCCACTGGAAATGCTCTTTGTTGTCATTTTTTCATTATTTTTCTTAAATCTTGGTTGGGATTTCAAACTATATTGAAGAAATTTAGCAGAGATAACCCTTCCTTTTTTTTCTCTTCTCAGAAATCCCTTCTTAAGGACCATTCCTTGTCTCTATATTATTTGCAATTCTCATTGGTGTGTTTTTGTCACTAGATTTGTGTTGAATACCAACTACTTGGGATGGTGTCTCACAAGCATTTTGCAATTTCAATTCTGCTAGTTTTTATGTGAGACAGGAGATTTCCTTCTCTAGCTCTCCAATTCCCAAATCAATGCAATCAATTTTCACAAGTGTTTCATTGTTACCTCCAATTTCTTTGTGTTTAATTAAAAAATCATTTTCTGTGCCATCTACAACATTTTGGGAAGTAGAGTCACATGCAAAACATAACTTTATTTAAATATGGCATGGATTTTCCTTCAGTACACACAGCAAGGGCCTCTCTCTTTGTCATGGATGTTGGACCCTACATTGCAAGGGGAGTGTAACAAGTGCTAGTTGTGGACTCAACATTGAATTCTGATTCTCCTGAGAGGAATTGATATCCTCTCCCTTTCCTTGGCCTTTACTGGCAAGATTAGTTATAGCAGGATTGGAAACCTTGTTAGCTCCACTCTCTACATCACCTTCTTTGCCTTATTTAATAGAGTTGGCATCTTCTATTGAAGATTCTCTGCATTAAATACCATTGCTCCACAGAACTCTACAATTTTTCATTTTCAACAGTGAGGAACACTAGATCTTGATTTTCAATGTGTCGAGTTTTCTCTACAGAAATGTAAATGTCATTAGTACTGCTATCTCTATCATCTTTGGAACAACTTCTCCTTGAGATCTAAAACTTGGCTGAGATATTCTCCAAAAATATCTATCTTTGTACTTTAACACTGCCATATACTACTATCATTTATGATCCCTTTGAGGTCTTAAAAATAACTTTTATGACTGTCATCAAGCTGTCCTTAATATTCCTTTATAACCTGTGTACAAATAGTCCTATGATTGTTATATAAAATCCCAAACAATGTTGCTAAATAACTTAACAAGACTTCAAATGTCATGGGCTACTATTCTCGAGTCTAATCGCTTTTTCACTTTGTTATTATCAAAGACAAACATTTATCATGCTTACTGATCTTAGACTTGAATACAAACTTGGTTATGGTTCAAAATAAGATGGGTAATCTTCCCAAGTTTTCTTCATCATTTGAATCTGCTTAAAGCGAATTGTTGGTCTGCAAATTTGTCATAAGACTTGGAATACTATAATCTGAATATACCTGGTCTTTATCTAGTTGTGTAATGAAGACTTGTTCATTCTCCTCTTTGAACAACTTGTTTTCATAGGCTTGACATTGCTCTTTCCTTATCCAAACTTTGATGAACCTTTTGCCTACAATCTATGTCCATGGTTGTTAAAGTTCCAGCACTTGAAGATATACTTGGCATAACCAAATTCTCTTCTAGTATAAAACCCATAGACATTAGCATCGATAGAACGCCATCAAGTAGAAACTTGCATAACTTTAGCCATAAATGCAATAAGTAAGGAAGATGTTCTAGCTACTAACATAGTAGCAGAAGTGTAAGAAATTATGGAATTTGAATTCAAGTATGTTAAAAAAGAAAGAGAGGACGAAAGCATAGATGCTGAGAAACACGAAGGTGTTTCATCTCTATTTTTGAAAGAAAATTTTTATGAAGCAAACACAATTCATGCCATATATACAACACCATAACTTGTTGAGACCTTCTACACACAGGATGATGTAGTGGTAGAAAAACAAACAATGATATTGCAAGAACCACATGAAGAATGCAACATAACACTTGACTGAGATGCAATAATGGAGATAGATATTCCAACTACTGATGAAGTAATAGACAATGCAAAACTAGTGGAACTTGAAAGTAATGGTTTTGAAACTGTAAAAGAGTTGGAAACCATACATATTCAGTATAGTGACCAACATCAAACAGTCTTGTGTCAAGGTTTAGAACAACAACATAAGGAATCATACAATAATCCAGCTAAAATTTAAACAACCAAAATAGTTGATGCCCTCCCAACAAGAGACGATGCAAAAACAGTAGACTTGGCAGTAGTGGAAGAACAGGATAAAGAATCCAATAGAGCTCCAGCTAATGCTGCAACAAAAGAGGGAAATTATTTTCTGATTGATACAATAACATAGGACAAGGATGTAGAACATGAAAAGGACAATGGGAAAAATGCATAAAAGACCAAAACCATAGCTGCAAATGAGAAACCTTTAGCCTCATCTCCAGCTATAGAAGAAAAACATGAAGAACCACAGGCATATCCATATATCAATGTACAAACATAAGTTTCAAATACCATTCACACACAAGACAATGCATCAGAAGCATACCTAACTATAGCTTCTGGAGCACTGCATAAATTATCAGACATAACAACTTCTAAAAGAGTGATAGAAGTGTAGATGTTACAACCATCAGTGGAGTATCTAAGAGTGAAGTGGAAGAAGTTAAAAGCAATAAAGTGGAGAAAGTAGAAGAACCAACAAGTAAATATGTTTACATACAACAATCAAACTCACCTACAGCTATGGAAGAACAAGTTGAATTAGATATGATAGCAGGTACCAATGTAGTGAATGAGATTGCTAAGAACCTTTCTATCTTTTATTCTTGTCATTGCAGATGTGGAAAAGGGAATATCCTTTGACACCAAACTATGGATCAAATACAAAGAGTATCAAGGAATATTACCTTCATGCAAAACATCAATCATATTGTAAATCCTCTTCATTTCTTTCAATTGAACCTATAATGAAAAAATGGAAAACACAATCACTCTGAGAAGCCCTCATCATTAATTGTTAAAAATTCATCAGGTTTCTTATAGAACGTATTTATGGATGTATAGAGAAGTTTATAATAGGATATAATTTAATTTTCCAATATGAGATCATAGAAGTTAGGACAAAGCAAGGTTATATTTAAAAATGGAGGCATAGAGAATATTACTTGTGATTAGGAGACATGAGGCTATATGTGTGGAATGCACCAACACTCTTTTCTTTCAGATTTAAATTTTTTTCTTTGAAAGTTAGGACACTATCTATGTGAAAAGATAGGCCCCAACTTCGTAAAACTCCAACTCTATTTCCTGTCATAAACAAGAAAGACAATGTAATATTTAAATACTAAATATCAATATTAAATAACTAACATCAAGGAAATGCAGTCCCAATCATCAATGTTACAACAAAAAACACAAAATATAGAATCTATTTTTACCTTAAATGTGGCCTCAACTTGACATATAGCGATCTTGATATCATATAGACTTTTCAACCTACTTAAAAAATAGAGGAACAACAACATTAGTTAAATAACATGAATCACATCATCAACAATAGAAAATGTAGACTCACGAGTCACAACTGGAAGGTGTCAATGAAACACAACTACGCTGACTAGCTTCAGGGAAAGTGGGGACTCCACTTGTTATCTCATCCCTTAATGGTCCAGCAGACATGTGGGGACCTGAATCTTGACAAGCCAATAAACTGATAGAAACAGACATTATGCTCGATCTTGGCCTCCACTAGCCAATTGTGGTCGTGGAGGATAATATAATTATGCATTGTAATTATGCCAATTTATTATTGCATTATATGAATGTTGGTCTTGTGCTAATAGGTATCCTATGATCAATGCATAGACCATTTTTCTCTTCGCCTAGCTATGTAGAGCTCTTTTATCTTTTTGAATAGGGATAAGTATCTACAAAAAAATATACAATCAACATAAAAGAATCAAGATTCAAAAAAGTGAAGACAATTAATTCATGCAACTAAAAGGTAAACAAAACATATTTTCTCAAACCCTGAATCAATGGAAATCGACTAAAACCAATCTTGATTCAAGCTACAAAGAAGGGTTAAATCAAGCATCAAATGAGAACTAGAATCATTCAAGGGACTAACACGATATTTAACCAAAATACACACAAACTTCAAAAATTGACAAAATGCTTCAAACAAAAGCAATAAACAAACCATCAAAAATTGTCAAGATATTCATGCTAAACAACAACATGGTTTCGTGTACTTGACTAAGCCCATTCTTGCTTAGAGAAAGTGTTGTCAAATTAGTTATTTATCCTTTAGTGTTAGGACACTATCTATGTGAAGAGATATCTCCTAGGCCTAGTTTTCTCAAATTCCAGCGTCATTTCCTGTCACATACAAGAAAGAGACAATGTAAGAGATCAATATCAAAACATCAATATTAAAATAAGCTGCATCAAGGTAATGTATCTCAAATCATCAATGTTACAAAAAAAAAGTACAATGTAGAATATATTTTTACCTAACACACAAACTTAAATTCACATATAGTGATCACCAACAAGGGTACATGGAACACCTAGACCAAAATAAGACTCAGGAGTCCCTCATGTGTATTAGATCATATATAATCCTAGGTGAAATTAATTTTCCAATTCACATTCTGGCCCTGGTCCTCATTTTCGACATTCTAAACAAGACCTTCTCTAGATAAATCATCATTATGATCATCCAAAACATTGTGTTCCACATCAAGTTCATTAGAGGAATTTGTTATATTGTTTTCTCCTTGTTTCATGATCTAATCGCCAAAGAGCTAATGCTCTTTCATATGGAAAATTGTCAACCTCATAATTTGTTACATATAATGTTAAGCATGTGTCCACATTTTTATCAAGCTTGATCCTCAACTTTGACTTCAAGAATGTGAGTGCACTAAAAATTATCTCATCCTCCACTGATCCCAAAATCATGGTTTGACCTAAATCTGCTAATTTGAAATATTCTGACATTATTTTTTGCATCATTTCACTACCACTGCGCTTATTCCATAATATTATAATTGCACCATATTCTTTATTATCAAACAGATAAAATTGGTCCCACGTTGTTGTAGCAAAGCATTGATCTTGATCTATCATTTTTTCTTGATCTAAAATACCTTGAATATTATCTCCTTGTATCTCGGCTTCTCTACAAAAATGGCTCTACAAAATCTTGCATTTCTCTATAAATTCAACCTTTAAAGTATCTTAACATTGACTATGGTTCCAATATTAAGGGTATACGATAGGCATGGCCTCCAACAATTCATCTCGAGGAAACCGTTCTCTTATCTCTGATAATAATGATTTTGGAATTTCTATCAAGTTGTCTCATTGAAATTAGAAAATCATGAAATCGTTCTCTTGACATGGGGCACTGTTTGGTGGATCTTCCTATCTTATCATTATAATAAAAGGGAACCATGTTCCCACAAACTGCCATACATAGCATCCCTTTTTCATCAAACTTAAAAAAAAATCATAATTTTCTATATTGGTTATCTTCCTCCAATTTGTAAATGATAGACCTGTAAAAGACTCTGCCATAATATACAAATTATCCAATGCAAGACATGTTAATTTTCTTTCTCTTGTGTATTCAGTAATATACATCGTGCAACTATGAGCCATCTTCACAAAGTTATTCATTTCATGAAGCATAGGAAGAATTCCAGCTAATGCTAATAATGTCTCTATATCAGTTAGTATAAATAGAAGAGTTTGAGCTTTTTCTACACTTGAGCGATGTTCATACATCACCCCTACCAAGGATGCATATTCATTGAATAGTCTTTCAATTGGTCCCTTCAGTGATATACATCTTGTATCAACATCTTTTAATAGTTTTTTTCCATTTGTAACACCATAAAAATAAATAAAAAATAAACTCTAAAAATCGTTTGGGACTCCGACAAAAGCATTCATGAACCCCATGTACAAGATATTCAACCTTTGAAACCAATGAAAAGGTGTTCACTATTTTAAATGCAAGATTCATCTTGTGAGCCATACAATGAATACTAAGCATATACGGTGAATCCAAGAGTTGCAGTCTAGCACAAAGGCCATTCCTTTGACCTTGCATTACTGATGCTCCATCTACTCCAACACATACCAACTTTTTTTCAATAATGGAATGATCCATACCACCAATTCCCTTCAAACTATCAATAACAAGTTCATAAGTATTTTCCACTATAGAACTTTTGGTCATTTTATGAATTCCAAGTAGATAGGAATGCCTTATATGGTCATTGACCATATAAATGCTCATACAAATCCATGAAGTATTATCAATAGTTGTAACTTCATCCAAAGATAGTGACAAAAATGTAGCATTTTCAATCTTCTCTTTCATATCGTCCTTTTCTACTGGAGCTTGATATTTTCCCCATTCCCAACCACTCAATAAATACCAATGAGAAGATGGAAATTTTGGCACTTGAACAAAAGATAGATATTTCATCATTTTTGGATAATCTGTCATAGGATGACCATTGGATAGGAGGTGAAATACAGTGCTTAATTGTATCGTCTTTGATAACAAATTTGTTTCCAACATCTTTCCAAATTGAGATGTGATGGTTACTCCACTTTCCTAGAGTTTTTTCTTATTTAGAAAGAATTTATTATATTCCTCTTCAAATTGGAGATGTCGACATTGGCTAAGATATTTCCATCTGGCAGTAGATTTATTCTCATCATTTGCATCTTTCTTATCATACACCTTTCCAACATGCTTCTCTATTGTGTCTAACTTCATCTGCAATTTCACTGCCTTTTCAAGTTTCCAACTACATGAAATGCATTTAACTTCTCGTGAGATCTCATTCTCATTTGTTGGAGCTATTGGTTCAATAAATGGGTATCTTGAGACCCAATAAAATTTAATTTTTATCCCTATGTCCCATTAACCCTTTTTCCTTTTCCGTGAATGCACTGTGTCACCTTGCAAGGAAAAATATTAAACATTTGAACTACCAATTTCAGATGAAAATGCATTTGTCTCACTTTGATCACTAGAGGAATGTATTCTACCATCCATTGTATGGGTTGTAGATGCATTCTCAAAAGTGTTGACATCTCTCGCACCGATACCTTGCTCAAAAGAGCTTGAAGCATGAATAGGATGTGGATTATTGGATTGAGGCTTTTGAAAATATGATATTACATCCCTTTGTCTTGATGTTTTATTTTTCTTTCCACAATCCATGTTTGACATATTACTTAATATTCCACAATTGAAATTCCAAATCGATATATAAACGAGAAGTGAAGCCTGCATAAGAAAGATGATATAAAATTAGTATAATAGAACATTATCAATTTATATTGACCTGAATTACGATGAGTGTTTGCATTGACTCTTTGAATGACTTTTACATGACCAAATACATCAATAATAGCCGCAGAAGGAGGTATAACACTAATACATTAAAAGAACAATAAGAACATCTTCGAAAGTTACATTTCTCAACATATTTTGGACATGAAAAAACAAATAAAAAACCCTAAAAGTAATGACTCAAACCCTAACCCTAAAACCATGACTCAAAACTTGTAAGTTTAACATTGAAACTCTATCCCTAAATTAATGAATGGTAATCTGAATTTTAATGTCCCCTAAATTTTTATACACATTTAAGATAAAGGACATTTCCATTAAGAAGAAGGTATGGCCCTAAAATATCCACATTCATCAATGATCATAATATATTGAACTTGTTAAAGGCCTACTCTATATAGAAAACCTTGTAAGATTATCATAATTTAGTTGCCAGACTAACAATAAACTTTCTATAAATAAAACCTATCATCATAATTCATTTGTTAGATTGTCAATAATTTTTTTATAAGAAAAACCTATCATAATAATTCAGTAAATTTTTAAAAATCAAATCTATCATAATAGTTCAGTTGGCAGACTGGCAGTGAGAAAAACCATCACTACTACATTCAATTAGCATTTAATGTTATTGCTGTAGAGATATGAACCATTGGATTAGATCCAACTGTCAATCCAATCCAAACATTCAAAATCCCACAGCAGCAACATTATAGGGTGCTTATTAATCACACAATACTAACATCACAAGGTCAAGTCCATAAGCTTGTTGCCTCTAATTATTGTGAACTCCATATAAAGGGAATTTCCAAATGAAGTTTCAAAAAGAGAAAAAAAAAACATATTTAAAGAAATTGGAAATATAACTTCATTAAATATTAGTAAAAAGGAACTTGCTGCTAAATTGGTTGTCATCAATGTTATTGGAAATTAGCCTTGCAATATTTACAAATTTAGTATAAGGGGACTTGTTACTTCACTGGTTGTCACCAATGTTTTTTGGACAATTGATAAGTGTTAGTTCGAAATAAGGTTTGTTGCTCAACTAAATGTGAGTAGAAATGTTATTAGACAACAAGCACCAACTAATTGTGAGTTGTGATGTTGTTAAGCAATTAGCATGTACTAGCTTCAACAAATCTTAAAAAGTGAAATCTTTCCTAAATCCAAAATCAGAAACCCCTTTGACTGAAGATGTTACATAATATCCTAGAAGTATTACATCCAAAATACCTCCAGTCATAAAGATACAAGTGAGACATTATGTTAAAATCCACAATTGAGACCTTCGGTTACAAATTAAAAATTAGGGTGGTTTTATTGCATCAAACCCATCACCTAGCCTCAGCTACAAAAGGTCGGCATTAACAGCACAATGGTTCTGCAAATCCTCAACTATTACTCCAATGGCACAATGTTCCCCAAATCTGTTGACCCGTCCAACCAGGTAAATAATATCAAACTCCTTCGTGAGTCGTTTGAGTCAGTGTCTTGAAGGTGGGGCAAGAAAATATTGAGCGAATTGTAACTGATAATGAAGAAAACTATGTGTCCAGACATGAAATTATCCTGCTATGGGAGGATCTAATTCTTGCCAATCCAACCATGCAATAGAGTATAAGCTTCCATAATTTATAAAGAATGAAACTGTGTAAGGACTGAAGCGTATCCTACTGTGGGAAGAAGATAGAATTCCTACCAGGGCAAATGTGCAATAAAGTATAAACTTCCATAGTAAGAAAGAATGGTTTAAGGCCCAGTATCTAACCCACATGTCATATATTCCAGTATGGGATGATGACTACCTCATGTGGTTAAGTTGGAAATCAAAAAGGATACTAAATCCGCCTCCTAATGTGATACAAAGAATGCCAGCTCCTTATGTCAGCAATGTAAGGGAAAGTGCCAACTACGACCAACCATCTAGACAATATAATATGAGGGGAATCCAAAGCTTTCTATACCATGAAGATATGGTATCCCCAACATAAATACCAGAATTACATTTGGGCAAAGGATTCCTTGCAAAAGGTAAACACCATCTTCTGGACATTAACCCATCAGAAACTTTTGACAGCTGAGAATCTAAAGAAAATAGGGATCCATCAATCATCAATGTGTACTTTGTGAATCTAAAATAGAAACATCCAAGCATCCTTTTCTCGACTATAAATTAATAGAGGATGTGTGGGAAAATATTCTGGTGGAGACCATAATTACTAAGACATTTGGGGTCAGAACTGGGATTTGTTATTCAGAGCTTGGCACTCCCTCTACTTCAGTTCCATAAATGAAAAACCCATTGCTTCTAGAGTATTGAACCTGCTTTCCATATTCATATTTTAGAAACTCTAGTTAGTCAAGAACAACCTAATCTTAAAGGAATCCAACCCCTCCAATACTGCTAATCAAGTGGTATCCATTCTAAGAGAGTTTGCTCTCCAACTTCAGGGGCAGAAGACAAGCTCAAGCCCTATAGCACAAAGAAATTCATAGGCTTAAAATACTGTAGTTATGGTAACAAATCCATACTCTACAGCCAACCAAAGTCTTGCACACACCAAAAAAAATCTAACCAATTAGATCTCCCTGAGAGATACGCAAAAATGGATTGGATAAATTCATCCTATTTTGATCGATTATCTAAACGAAATCTAAGCCAGATAAACTAGGGAGGCCTATATTAGACCCACAAGGCCATACAATCTATAAATTTACTTGGGGGGAATAGGGTGAACCACAAATAATCTGTAGAATCAGCAGCAATCTTATAGGAATTTCTTCCCCCCCATAACTGAAGCTTGGGATGGGTTATCTGCACTTCTCAAGGAGGAAAATTCAAGATTACTAGAAGTAATTTTGGGGTTATTTTATTATCTCTATATCTCTCAAAGGTTCGCTAGGGTTTCTTGTGGAATAAGATCACACTCTTGTGTTATGGGTTAACCTTCATTATTGGTATTGTTCTTGTACTGGAGAAATTTCTTCTGAGAAAAGTTTGTTGGGTTTTCTCCCATTTGGGTTTCCCTGGATAAATATTTGTGTATCTTGTGCATGGTTATATTTCAGTGATCCTTGCTTTTGTTTCTGCTGCAAATGAATATTGATTATGCAATGAAATTATGAAATAAAATAAATGATTGAAGCCTAATTATTTTCAAGGATTGAGAATTGAATTAAAATTCAACATCTTGCCCCTTCGCATATGAACACAATGTTTCAAAGATACTCACTGGAAGTTAGGATTGATTCTTATGCACCTTGGATTCTAGCTGCAAACCCAGTACCAAAAAATTGGCATCCCTAGGGTGACAGGATAGGAAATTTTGCCTCCTAAATAGGGTTTCCTCTTGTTATCCCCCTATTTGCATAGGGTGTTCACCTTATGTTTTCAGAGGAATGTCGGGCTGATTCTTAGATCTTCTAGAAATGGAAAAGGGGAAAATCTTCACTTCTGGCAACGTTGGGTCAACTTCAAACCATAGAAAACAATTTTGGTTTAGTTTTGGAAGCCATTACAGTGACAAAGTCATCAAACAGTATAAACAGAGGTGGAAAGTGCAAATCTGGGAGGTTCATCTGGGTTAAATCGACCTCATGGGCAATTTTGGGCATGTTCAAGCCTCCTAACAGCCTTAAACAATGATCATGGGCATTGTTTCAGCCATCAAACAACATGTAAACACCCTAATCCTTAAATCCAGGTGCATCTTAGACACTTCTAGGTAGTCTTATAGAGGTTCTGGCCCCTGGGCACACATTTGACTAGAATCAACAGTAAAACTCCACCATGTTAAACTCTGGGCACACTAGGGCTCTTTTTCAACCCTCAAATAGTCATGAAACAATAATATAAGTTGTTAGGTCTATGAGACAGCAGTGGAAACGCCTTGAACAATAGCATTTTTTGAAATATTTCGACATCCCTGTGCATGTTTGAAGCCTCCAAAAGGTAGCAAGCAGTATACTTTGAGGTCTGGGCATGAATAACAACAACACGCAGTCTTAAATCCCTAACTCTAGGTGCTTTCTAGGCATGAAAACATTGGAAAGAGACATGTAGCAGTTTTGGGAATCATTCATGAGGTAAACAGTCTTCATCTTGGGTTTAGAGTTTAATTGCACCATCAAAAATTCCCTAGTACTCAAATATGGGCACCTTTTAAGTAGTTTTGAGCACAAATAGTGGTCAAAAGTCATATTGCAGCCACTGAAAAGCAATGACCAGTAGGCTATAGCGAATTCTAGGTTGAGATTGAAAGTAGAAGCAGCATAAAAACCCAACTCTGAGAATAAACAGCAGTAAAAATCAACTAAAATTTAAGTCTGCTTAGTTCTAAGTTTTATGTGGCAAGGAGCACCATAAATCAGCTAGTGTTCAGCCCTTTGGAATTTTCATGGAAGTTTAGGGCCTTTCATGGAAGAAGTCACCTGTATTGTTCCATCCTTATCATCTTTTGATTGTCCCTTTGAGGTATCACTCCTCTGATTTAATGAATGAAGAAGGGTTTCCTCATCATTTTCGTTGAAAAAAGCAGGCAAAGAGGAATTTTGTCCATTCTTTAAGAGTATTCTCAAACTCAATTGTATGGATTTTAAATAATTTAAGTGATATGTGTGAGGAGTTTATAGTTAAACATTGGAGTATGTCCACCCTTGAAACTTATTTTCACTCGTTACATGCCTTGTTGGAGTAGCATTCTATGTTGAACGAATACATCACTTGGGGGGAATAGGGTGAACCACAAATAATCTGCAGAAGCAGCAGCAATCTTACAGGAATGTCTTCCCCCTAAAAATGAAGCTTGGGATGGGTTATCTGCATCCAGGACTCACTGACAAGTGTCTCTCCACATCAAGGCCGGTCCTTAGCCTCCAGTTCTTAGATTAAGGACAGCCTAAATTTTCAACTCTCTTATTCAGATGCCTGTCATTCCCCCAAATACTTAAAGGCTACATGTACACCTGCTATGTTCCTTAGCCTCCAGTTCTTGGATTAAGGCTAGTCCAAATTTTCAACTCTCTTGTCCAAATGCCTATCATTCCCCCAAATACTTAAAAGGCTACATGCACACCTGCTATGTATGTAAAGATACCTTTAAAAGTTAATAGAAATATATTTGTGTTAAAAAATACATCAAACTATGTGGTTGCTCGTAATATTTTTATGGAAAGACCCTAGTTTCAGCCCACTATTTGTGTAGCGAACATAAATACATCAAATAAATAATAATAATATTAAATGAAGTGACACATCCTAACTAAAATATGTGACCTATCAACCAAAGTGACTAGTCAATTCTATAATTAGTATTACACTGTCACATGGAATTGTATCAACATTGCCCAGAGGGTTAACTCATGTAGTCATCAGCCCGACGTGAGATCCCCCAAAGTTGGACATGTAACACCCTGGTTTTGACCCCGTTTGCATTAAAAGTATATGATGTATATATTGTAATTAATCATGGTGTGGAGCTATAGGAAAAACCCCCACCGTCGATTTAACATTTTATGTTCGGCAATTAAAATCGATGTCGATGGTATTTTGTGCTAGCCAGGCACATTATAATTTGGACATCATGTAAATATGCATTTTAATTAAAAATACCCACAACCAGCTATGTCAATGCAAAAATAATGAAAAGGGGCATGATCTCCTGAGGATAAGGGGGGGAATATTCAAGCCTTTGGGACAATGGGGAAAATCCAAATGTCAAATGGAGAACCCATCAAACTGTCAACTACCTTTCTTGTCTCATTCACCCAATCATTTATTACTGCCAGAAATTGGTTGGGTTGGTTATTGCATGGGATGGGCAAGGTATGACAACCCAAATTCGAATTGGAGAAGCCATCAGTTTTTGGGAAATGCATTTTGACTCCTTAGGCAAGCAAAAACCCAAAAACGTAGGCCATTCTACCATGCTTTCATGTTTTGATGTTTTCCTCACCATTTTTCCTTCGCGTGAGCTCTCTCAGGCATCCAGAACTTCCTGTGTGTGTGTTCATCCCACGTTTTTTGTTGTTGGCTTCATTTTCCCATGGATGGGAGGTCATTTTTGTACTTCTAGGGATTGGGTTGGTTTTCCTCATGTTTTGGAGCTGCCAATGCATTTTACACTCATGATTTTGTAGTTTCATGTGTTTTTACCATGGCTGTGAAGTGTTTTTGTTAGCTTCTAGTGGCTGGGATCTCTGCTGGGTGTTTTGGGTGTCGTTTCCACATGCCCATGGTGGGGAATTTCATTATTTAGTGTTTCCCGAGGAGTGGGAGTACCAAGCCATAGATTTTGGGTGTTGTTGAAGTCATTTTGGCCACGTTAGGGCCATAAATGACTCTGGAATTCAATGTAACATCCCCGACCCTCCGACCGGCAAAGAGGATGCTACCATACCATTATCTATCAGGGAAACTAGCCCCATGAACATACACACATAAAAATTGAAATTCTTTGAATTTAAACATGAAGAGATGCATAATTATTCAGCATACAGCAAAAGAAAAAACATAAATTCAAGCATTCAACATGTTCATTGTAATTCATTAAATAGCAAATGCAATTGTAGAGATGAAATAGACAAGAATACTTATCTTTGAATGAAGCTCCTCGCAACCATCTATGTCGCTATAATGTTCCACCCAACCATAGGCCAGTGTGCTCCTTAATTTCTCAGCAACACTACCACCCCCGAGTTGGGCATGATTCCCCAAGGAATAAGGCACTAAGCAGGCTCACACATAGCCAAGATACATAACTCAGCCAAGCCAACACAGCTAGGTTTATCAAACCATCAGGGAGCTGGGAAAAGCTGACTGCTAAGCTGGTGGGCTCACTAACTAGCTAAGGACACATGCACCAGAACTAGCCTAACTTCTAGGACACCCACAAACACCCAACACAAGGAATCAATCCCTTCTCTGCTACACAGTCCCTCGAGCCCTGACTTCCCTTCCAGTGCTATTCAGGGGTTGTGGAGAAGAAATCTAGCCCTCTAGCTCTATCTATAAGGCTCCCAAACACACCAAGTTTATCAAGCATACCAAGCCTTCATTCCCACTCCCATATAGTCCATAGACCCACCACTGCATACACACAGCAAAATCAAGCAATTCACAGCTCTGTGAAAGAAAAAGGAAAACATTACGACAGCCAAATGGTGATACACATCTCAGACTGAGCTAGACGATCTCAAAGTTTTTCTTGGCCCTAACGTGGCCAAAAAAACTTAGCAACAACCCACACTCATGGGAAAACAACAGTGATTTCTATTATAGCTGATTTCACCACTCCAGGTGAATCACACTTTGTATGGCCTTCCCCTGTCCCGCTGCAAACTCTTTAGACCCCATGGACCATTTTTTGTCCTTTGATGTTTCCTTAACCATCCCTAAAAACATGTAAAAATGATCCACGTGACTTTTAAACCTATAAGCGCGTATATACGCGGGTTTGACCACTAAAAATGCGTACATCAGGATGTGTACAAAATTCAAAATCCCTTTGGAGTTTTCCTTGACATGGATCCGACTCATTTGACTCCTGGCCTTCCATATGCCTTGAGATCGCTCGGATTCGACCTTTCATTACCCCTTTGAAAAGCTATATAAGGAACCCCTTGGTACATTGAAGGCATAAGAGAGAATTGAGAGCAAAGAAACTATAGTCCATTGTTGTCGGAACTTATGCTTGAGTCTGCATCCATTTGTCCCTTGGAGCACTTTTGTGTTCTTCCCAAGCTTGCCTTTTGCTTCTGAGCTTGCTATCGAGAGATGGAGGATTGAAGTGGTGGAGGCCCAAGTGGGGGATTCAGTTTCTCTAGTTCGCAGACGTGCCGACAGAGGTTGTATCTTGTAATCTCTGATTTATATTAATAGAAATATCTTTTCCTATCCAATAATGTGTGTTTGAATGAATATTTTATCCATTGGATTATGTCAAATGCTTATACATTATTGATTATATATGCTAGAATAGATCTAACACCATGATATATAGAATGCTTGTATTGTTTACTTGTTGTTGAGGAAGTAATCTATCAATTCAAGCTGAAGTTGGAAAGCTCAATGGGGATCTACTTCAACCATCCTAAATAAGGTACGAGGTCTGATCCTTTAGTGTTAGACATTTAATTTCTATTGCATATTGGAAAGGATTGATTTCTGGAGTCAAGTT
The DNA here is from genome assembly GCA_001517045.1 of Pseudotsuga menziesii. NCBI lineage: Eukaryota > Viridiplantae > Streptophyta > Pinopsida > Pinales > Pinaceae > Pseudotsuga > Pseudotsuga menziesii. Next base: position 225,410 of record LPNX010926792.1, read on the forward strand.
GTCTATTGTGGTACCCCAAGACATAGGAATTTCTCTTCGTAACAATTTCTTAGCTGCATGAGGAAGGAAAATGCCACCTACGTGAAGGTAAATTCGCATGCCCAGACCCACAACACGAAGAGAAATATACACAGCAAAATCACAAAAACAAAAATTAACCCACAGCAACTTCCATCTGTTTGAGAGAGAGACCCTGTGGATTTCTGATGATGAGGAAGAAACGTTTAGGGCCCAAAATTGGGATTGAAAACTTCATACAACAAAATCATGAAGGTAAGGCCACGCACACAGGGAAAATCATGAATTCCCAAAAATGGTTCTCCCAGCTCTCTGCGTGAGTGAAAAAATGGAAGAATGGGGCCCTTGGTGGCTTCTCCTACCCATGTGAGGGTCAATCAACTCCTAGAGGAGTGTGTGTGTGGGTAAGGACTGAAAATCCTGCCACACACCACTGCTCGGCAATAACTTCCCAACTTACAATAGAGGCTTTTAATTTGGTAGTTGGATGAGACAAGGAAAGGTGAGTAAGTCAAAAGAGTGGGTGATAACTAAATGGGTTCATCAATTGACACTTGCCTTTTCCCCAATGGCCCCAAAAGTCAAGTAATTTCCCTCCCTATCCTTAGGAAAATCATGCCCTTTTCATCATGGTTGCATTGACATAGCTGGTTGGGGTTCATTTTTAATTAAAATGCATGTTTACATGATGCCATAATTAATATGTTCCGGATAGCACGATATACCATCGGCAACGATTTTAATCGCCGAAACATTAGAACAACCAAATCGATGGCGGGCATTTTGCCTTTAGCTCCATGCCACGATTAATTACAATATATACATCATATACATTTTAAAGCAAACAGGTTCAAAATCAGGGTGTTACATTCCCCTCCCCCTTCAATAGCATTGTCCTTAGTGCTTTACAAAATTGAACAAAATGCTACATTGGTACCGCCTCAGTGCTCCACAGAATTGAACAAAAATGGATGTGACAATTGCATGGCATCCTCCACCTCCCATGTAGCCTCTTTAGGACCGTAGTGCTCCCATTACACCTTTACCTGCCCTATGGCTCGGTTCCAGAGCATTGTGACCTTCCTATCGAGGATGTGCGTTGGCTTGATTTGGAACTCTCCATCGGGTTCCACCTGAATCACATCCCAATTTATCACATGGTTAGTATCATGTACATATTTCTTAAGCAAAGAAACATGAAAAACATTATGAGCTCTAGTGCTAGCAGGCAATGCAAGTCTATATGCGATTGGCCCTATTCTTTCAAGCACTTCAAATGGCCCACAATATCTTGGTGATAACTTGGCACAACTTCCAAGATTTAAGGAACTCTTCTTTGCCCTCACTATGAGGTAAACATGATGCCCTACACTGAACTCTCTCTTCACCCTATGCTTATCTGCATAGTTTTTCTGCCTATCCTGGGCTACTTTTAGATTTTGCCTAATCTTTACAATCTCCTGCTCCATCTCCTTGAGCAATTCTAGAACAAGCACAACCATGTTCACTGGATTATCCCAAGTCACTGGTGTCCTACACTTTTTGCCATACAAAGCTTCATACGAACTCATCCCCAAGGATGCCTGCTGTCCATTGTTATAAGTAAACTCTACCAAGTGTAAGTAATCTTCCCACTTGGTTGGTTTATCCATCACATGCATGTGAAGCATGTCTTCAAGCACTTGATTAACTCTCTCTGTCTGTCCATCAGTATGAGGATGGTAGGCAGTGTTGAAGTTCAACTTTGTACCCAAATCTACAAACAACCCCTTCCAAAAATTGGAAGTGAACTTGACATCTCTGTCAAAGACTATAGCCTTAGGAAATCCATGCAATTTGAAAATCTCCTTCATGAATATCTTTGCAATGTCATCAGTCTTATGTGTAGACTTCACCGATATAAAATGTGCTGCTTTTTTCAACTTGACCATCACAGCCATGATGGAATCATGTTGTCTCCAAGTCATTAGAAATCCTATAATAAAATCCATGGAAATAACTTCCCATTTCCATTCTGGAACTAGCAAAGGCTACAAAAAACCTACAGGGTGTTGTTGCTCAACCTTTACTTGCTGACATTTCATGCACCTTGAAATGTATTCAGCCATGTCCTTTTTCATTCCTGGCCAAAAGTACTGCTTTCTAGCTGTAGCAATTGTCTTATGATATCCTGGGTGACCAGAATATGGAGCTTGATGGATTTCATCCATAACAACTCTCCTCAACTCTGCTACATTTGGAATATAAATTGTTCCTTTATAAGTGAGAAGTCCATCTTCTTCCAATTTATATCCCTCATACCTCTTCTCAAGACTTTGCTGCTGCAATTTGTCTTTTACCTGCTCATACAATTCATCTTCAGCGGTATGATTAACAATCTGTTGCCTCAAATCTGATTGGCAAATACTAAGAGATGCCACATGCATTTCCTGCACCTTCCTATTGAGCGCATCAACTACCTTGTTCTCTTTTCCCTTTATGTGCTTGATTTCAAAATCAAACTCACATAAAAACTCCAGCCATCTCGCTTGCCTAGCATTCAGAGTAAGCTAATCAAACAAATACTTCAGACCACAATGGTCTGTCCTTAACTCAAATATTCTACCCATCAAGTAATGCCTCCACATATTGAGAGCATGTACTATGGCTGCAATCTCTAGATCATGAGTGACATAGTTCTCCTCATGCTCCTTTATCTTTCTTGACTCATAACATATCACGTGGTTGTCTTGCATAAGGACTCCTTCAAGCTCTTGTCCGGATGTATTGGTACATACCACAAAATCTTTCTATGGGTCTGCAACTTTCAATACCGGTGCACTGGTGAGAAGGTTTTTCATCTGCTGGAAGCTTTCTTCACACCTCGATGTCCATTCAAAATTCATCCCCTTGTTTTGCAAAGAAGTGATGGCATGTGCAACTTTGGAGAATCCTTCAATGAATCTCCTGTAGTATCTTGCAAGTCCCATAAAAGATCTTACATCTATCACATTTCTTGGAGTAGGCCAATTCATAATGGCTTCAATATTTTCAGGGTCCACTGACATACCCTCTTCTGAGATAATGTGACCCAAATATTGAATCATATCCCCATATAAGTCACACTTGCTCAGCTTTGCATACAGTTGATGCTCCCTGAGCAATTGCAGTGTCAATCTCAAATGTTCTTCATGTTGTTCCTCATTCTTAGAATAAATAAGAATGTCATCAAGGAAAAAAAGAACAAACTTGTCCAAATACTTGTTGAAGACACTATTCATAAGGCACATTAATGTAGCTGGTGCATTTGTGAGACCAAATGGTACCACTACAAACTCATAATGTCCATACCTTGTTCTGAATATTTTCTTATGAATGTATTCTTCCTTGATTCTTACCTGATGGTAACCAGACCTCAAGTCAATCTTGGAAAATACCTTTGCTCCTCTCATTTGATCAAAGAGGTCATCAATCCTAGGAAAAGGGTATTTATTCTTCATAGTAACTTTATTTAGCTGTCTGTAATCAATACACAACCTAAGTGTACCATCTTTCTTCTTTACAAACAAAATTGGTACTCCCCAAGGAGACACACTCGGCCTGATATACTTCTTCTCCAACAACTCTTGCAGTTGCATCTTCAGTTATAGCATTTCTAGGGTACTCATTCTGTAGGGTGTCTTGGACACTAGTGCTGCTCCTAGCACAAGTTCAATTGTGAAATCAATGTCCCTCTTTGGAGGAAGCCCTAGAATCTAATCAGGAAAACCATCCCTGAATTTCTGCAACACATGAAAATCCTCCAGCCTAGGAGTTTCATCCTTTGTTGCCTCTGAAATATGATCTACATACAACTAGAAACCTTTCCTACCAAAATTCTTCAACTGCATTGCTGAAACCTACCTCACAGAAATCACCTTTAGAATGCCTTTCACCACCTTTGGGTTCCCTTCTTCATCCATGCATTCAAAAGTATTATTATAACAGTCAAGCTTTACCCTGTGAGATTCTAACCAATCCATTCCAATGAGAACATTATAGGAACCAAGTGGTAGAACATTCAGATCTACACAAGTGACCAATCCATTCATGACCAATGGACATTTCTCTACCACTTCACTAACCTTCCTCTTAGTTCCAGTGGCTAGCTAAACTAATCAAGATTTCCAATGCTTTACTTTCTTAAAAGCACAAATATCCACTACTCTATGAGTAATGTAACTATGAGTAGAACCGGGGTCAATCAAAATAGAAACAGATTGCTCAACAATATTACCTGCAACTTCAACCACAGTGGACTGGTGATTTGCCTGGAGGTCCTCTAGTGCTGCATAAATCCTAGGGATGACCCTTGCTACTTGACCCGCCGTTTCTGCTTCTTGAATGTTATAAGTTGTCCTTGTACTCTCATTCTCGAGTGGACAATTCCTGCGCATGTGGGGTCCTCCACATTTCCAACATTGGAGTGGTCCTCTATTCTGTTGTGGCTCTTTAGGCCTTTCCCCCATCACTTTGGCTGGCTGCTTCTCAGCTTGTGACGGTTGCTTCTACTGATTCCTGAAGTTAGAAGGTTTGAAACCTTTCTTCCTTTGGTCAGACTTCTCATTCTTTTTGTCCTTCCATGTCTTATGATAATCAAGTTTACCTTTGCTTTGCTCATAGCAATACTTAGCCTTCCTTATTGCTTCTTCAAGAGTTCTAGGTTCATAAAACTCAATTCTGTCTTTGTAATACTGAGGCAATCCACTTAGAAAATGTTGAACCTTCACCTTTTCATATTTGATGTACCTAACATACCTTAACAACTCTAAGAACTTATTTGCATACTCTTCCATGGGCTGCTGTCCCAATCTCAGCTCATGGAATTCTTTAATCTTGTCATCATAATACCTGTCAGAGAGGTATTTCTGCTTGAAATACTTCTTAAACTATTTCCACTTAAGTCTCCTTTCACTAATCCTCTTTACTTGCTTGAAGTGATCCCACCAAATGGCTGCCCTTCCATTCATATTGAATATGGCAACCCTTGCCTTCATGTTTCCCGAATAATCCTAAACTTGGAAGTACTTCTTTATCCCAAGAATCCAAGCTTCAGCCTCTTGTCTAGTTTTTACCTCACTGTCAAATGTAGGAGGTTTAACTTTCTTGAATTCATCTTGAGAACGATCCCTATGTTGCCTCTTTCTCTTGCCCTTGCGAGAAGAAGAGCTTGAATCCCCACTAGATTCTTCTTAGTCAAATGTTCTACTATAAGTCCTTCTTCTTCCCCTGGTACTACTCTTGCTACCTTCTGGTTTTACTGTACCTTACCCATTTTCTTTGCAAGTATGTCAAACTCCGCAAAATAGCATCATTCAACCGATGTTGCTCTTCCTGGGCTTTAATCAAGCTTCTCATGGTGGCTGCAATATCTAGCGGTGTCCCTTGGAATCTCCTTCCATTATACTCTATGTCATCATTTCCAACTCGTAGATTTTCTCCCATGTCATCTCACACACACTCATAGGAATCCCAAGCATCATATTCGTCATGGGTTCTCATGGCTGAACCACAACTTACTTTACCAAACCGTACTACCTGGAATACTGCCCTTGAAGGTGACTATGATTCTACAAACATGTTAGTAACACAATTGTTAGTTGCATAACATTTATACAAATCAGAATTACTTACCTTCTCTTGGAAAAATCATACAATGACAATTTTTCCCAAAACACAGAATTTTCTTCCTCAAAGAATGACTATCTCTAGGGGACGATGGGGGTCAAGGGGGCTGGCCCCCTTGTGGCTTCCCTACGCCACTGCAGGGTGGGTCGAGGGTAGCGCCCTCACTTTTTTTTTGTAAATATTTGATTTTCACGCAATCTAGCGCATAAGATCGCTGCCATTTTTCTCCTTTTCAGCCCTGTAAATCCACTGAAAAACTGTTGAAATCTGCTGAAAAATTCCACAAAAAACTCAGTTTTTTTTTTGTATGATCGGATCCCTTCCCAACTAGCCATCTGATGTATCGAATCACTAGTTGACAACGCTTCTAACTCCTTATCAGGTGAGTTTTCATCTATCTTCCAATGCCTTATCAGATCCATCTTCATCTATCTTCCAATGCCCATCGGCTCATCGATCCTCTATGTTTTTTCGATGCCTCGGACCAATCTTCCTTTGTCTTCTGATGCACATCGATTGACCGATCCTCTATTTTTTTCCAACGCCTTGGATCGATCTTCCTTTGTCCTCCAATACTCCGGTTAATCGATCATCTACTCTTTTCTGACGCCTCAGATCGATCCTCTTTAATTTTTTGAGATGCCTCAGAGGGCTTCATCGAGAGCCATTGAAAAACGTTTTCCGAGATTTCCTATACTTAGAAAAAATTTCGAATTTTTCTTTACTTCTTCCTCTTTCCACCGCTGCGTCAGCTACCTTTCAGTGAGCCTTATCGACAACTCAGCTCCACCTGGATGAGACCTTCGGCTCCTCCCAGCCGAGAACTTCAGCTCCTCCCAGCCGAGAGCTTCAGCTCCCTTCATACTTTCTCATCCGACATCATCGACAGCCCTTTGGCTAACTGAGTCGATATATCAGTTGGCTTCAGCAAACGTCTTCCGATAAATTTAACACTTCAAAAAAAATTCAAAATTTTTCTCTCCAGTTTCCTTGTTAGCTGTGTCTTGGCTCACCCCAACCGAGACCATCGGCTCCTCCCAGGCGAGATGTTCGGCTCCTTCCAGCCGAGAGCTTCGGCTCCTCCCAGCCGAGACTTCCAATAAAAAATTTTGAACTTAGAAATTTTTGAAATTCTCTCCGCTCGGTTCTTTATCAGATGGACTTCCACCTAGGTTATCCAATGTATTGGATGGACTTCCAGTTAAGTAATCCAACGTATCAGATGGGCTTCAGCCTAAGCCATCCGATATTTTTCATACTTAGAAAAAAAAATTGAAATTTTCTGAAATCTTCCTAATTTCATCATTTTTCCTCTGTTGGGAAAAAGGAAACATGCCTATGTCACTACTTCTTCATAGCCCATTGAGGCCCATGCTTCAACGTGTGCTCTGATACCACACTGTAACGTCCCCAGCCCTCCGACCGGCGAAGAGGATGCTACCATACCATTATCTATCCAGGAAACTAGCCCCATGAACATACACACATAAAAATTGAAATGCTTTGAAGTAAAACATGCAGAGATGCATAATTATTTAGCATACAGCGGAAGCAAAAACATACATTCAAGCATTCGACATGTTCATTGTAATTCATTAAACAGAAAATGCAATTGAAGAGATGAAATAGACAAGAATACTTATCTTTGAATGAAGCTCCCTGCAACCTACTATGTCGCTACAACTTTCCACCCAACCATAGGCGAGTGTGCTCCTTAATCTCTCAGCAACACTGCCACCCCCAAGCTGGAAATAATTCCCCAAGAAATAAGGAAATAAGTAGGCTCACACATAGCTAAGATACACAACTCAGCCAAGCCAACATAGTTGGGTTTATCAGGCCATCAAGGAGATGGGCAAAGTTGACTGCTAAGCTGGTGGGCTCACTGAAGAGCTAAGGACACCTTCACCAGAACTAGCATGACTTCTAGGACACCCACACACACCCAACATAAGGAATCAGTCCCTTCTCTGCTACATAGTCCCTCAGGCCCTGACTTCCCTTCCAGTGCTATTCAGGGGTTGTGGAAAAGAAAGCCATCCCTCTAGCTCTATCTATGAGGATCCCAAACACACCAAGTTTATCAAGCATACCAAGCCTTCATTCCCACTCCCATACAGTCCAAAGACCCACCACTTCATACACACAGCAAAATCAAACAATTCACAGCTCTGTGAAAGAAAAAGGGAAACATTACGGCAGCCAAATGGTGATACACATCTCAGACTGAGCTAGACGATCTCAAAGTTGTTCTTGGCCCTAACGTGGCCAAAACAACTCAGCAACAACCCACACTCATGGGAAAACAATAGCGATTTCTCAACTACGTGAGGAAGGAAACTGCCACCTGTGTGAAGGTGAAATTCGCATGCCCAGACTGACAACGCGAAGAGAAATATACATAGAAAATCACAAAAACAAAAATTAACCCACAGGAACTTCCATCCATTTGATAGAGAGACCCTGTGGATTTCTAATGATGAGGAAGAAATGTCCAAGGCCCAAAATCGGGATTAAAAACTTCATACAGCAAAATCATGAAGGTAAGGCGACACACACAGGGAAAATCATCAATGCCCAAAAACAGTTCTCCTAGCTCTCTGTGTGAGTGAAAAAATGGAAGAATGGGCATCGTGGTAGCTTCTCCTTCCCACGTGAGGGTCAATCAACTCCTGGAGGAGTGTGCATGTGGGAAAGGACTGACATTCCTACCACTCACCACTACCTAGCAATAATTACCCAACTTACAACAAATGCTTTTAATTTGGTAGTTGGATGAGACAAGGAAAGGTGAGTAAGTCAAAAGAGTGGGTGATAAATAAATGGGTTCATCAATTGACACTTGGATTTTCCCCAATGGCCCCAAAGGTCAAGTAATTTCCCTGCCTATCCTTAGGAAAATCATGCCCTTTTCATCATGGTTGCATTGGCATAGCTGGTTGGGGTTCATTTTTAATTAAAATGCATGTTTACATGATGTCAAAATTAATATGTGTCAGATAGCATGATATACCATCATCAACGATTTTAATCGCCAAAACATTAAAACAACCAAATCGATGGTGGGGATTTTGCCTTTAGCTCCATGCCACGATTAATTACAATATATACATCATATACATTTTAATGCAAACAGGGTCAAAACCAGGGTGTTACATTTGAGTTACTCAACCAGAGTTGTTTCTACCCAGTTGTCATACCCGGTTTTGGTCTCTGTGGTATTTTTCCCTCAGTCCAGAACTATTGTTGTTGTGTGCACACCATTTGTTGGCCTTTGAATTGTCTTTGGGTGTGCAAATGGGGTCTGAGCTTGCTTGACAAACCTGATCTGTGTAGGAGCCTCACAGATAGAGCTAGAGGGTTGGCTTTATTCTTTCCACCCCCTGAATAGCACTTTAAGGGAAGGCATAGACTGAGAGACTGTGTAATAGAGAAGGGTATGCTTCCTTGTGTTGGGTGTGTGTGGATGTTTCAGAATTCAGGCTAGTTCTGGTGCAGGTGTCCATAGCTCTTGGATTGAGCTCACTAGCTTAGCAGCCAACCTTTCTAGCCCCTATTAGCCTAATAAACCCAACTGTGTTTGCTTGGTTGAGTTTTTTGTACCCTTGGCTACATGTGAGCTTGCTAGTGTTCCCCTTATTCCTTGTGGAATCATGCTCAGATCAGGGGTGGTAGTGTTGCTGAGTGATTGATGAGCACACTAGCCTATGGTTGGGTGGAACGTTGCAGTGACGTAGCTGGTTGCGGGTGATCCAGGAGGATATTGGTGGCCACCCACCTATTCCTCTTGGACCCCCACCATTTTTTCTTTTAGTTTTCCAGTTTTCTTAATTGTAGCACAATTTACTATTTTTGGCAGTTTCATGTCCTAAACTTCCAGAGCCGTTTTGAGGCCCTAAACGACGTTTTTTCGGCATCGAATGGTCGATCAAATATGAGTCCATTCTACACATATATTCATTATTAATTGATGTAGTCCTTAAATAGATCTTTCTAAAGATGTATCATGCACGTCAAACGGAGGTAGTACGCTAAAGTTACGACCCCAGGAAATTGATGTACCAAGTTACCCAACGGGGCCCACATTAAGGCGTTTCACCTTCTAGGGTTAGGTTTTTGTATGTGTAGGGTTTCCATTGTTTCTCAATAATATATAGGCCTTCAAGCCTCATTGTAATACAAAGTTCAAAGGCATGTACCTTCCACATATCTTCTCAAAGATAAGCTACCAGCACTCTAGCTAGTTTATTTCGATTCTGTATGTAAACAAGTTTCAGTTATTGATTAATGAAATGAAGTGTTATTTCCACTACATATTTTCTTCTATGGTTATTTATGTATTTTGTTGCGTTCCTACATAAATCTGGATCAGTGGTATTAGAGCAATCTGCTCTTTCTCGATCCTTCTTTGCATGTCCCCAACAAGGGTGGGGTATAAAGAGTTAGGGCTCTATCTGGTTGAACCTTTGCAAGATTAGCCTCACAAATCCCGACGGCCACCCATGGGGGACGAAAAGAAAGACGAGGGCATAGAAGATCCTATCAAAATTTTGCTTGAGGAGGCCCTTGAAAAACAAAGGAACGTGATGATGGATAACCTTGCCCAGATCCTTCAACGACTTCCCACTGGCGGCGCATCTGCATCTAGCAGCCACTCTCGAGGCGCAACCCCTTTTAAGGTACAAGTAAACTTCAACATTCCCATATTTTATGGTTGAATAGATGTAGACGCCATAGATAGATGGTTGAATCTATTAGAAGGATATTTCTTGGTTCATGACTTTTTTTACCGAGAAAATATTACTTTTTTTCTACTCAAAGTCGCCCCCCATGTCAAGGACTGGTGGGAAACCTACTGTGAGAGAAAGGACGAGGAGTAACCCTCTCTGTTCTCGGTCATACCCACTTGGAATTATTTTTGAGATGCCATAAAGGGACAATATTATTCAATGGGGAGCTATGAGGACAAGTACATCCTATGGACTACGCTGCGGTAGCAAAGAGATCAAGATTTATAGAAACATACCCTGCGCACCAAGTTGGGTATCAAAGATTCAGAGAAACATTTGGTGCTGAAGTATCACAGTTGTCTACATAGATACATTCAGGAGGAAATAGAGTTCCTCGACATCTCCTCGCTTGGTACGGCATATCGGTATGCTGCCAAAATTGAGCAAAAATTTAAACAAAAAAAGCGAGACTTTGGATCTACGAATCAGAAGCAAGGGAAAGGTGCCCCCAAATCGTAGAACCAAGGACATAGCCAAGGCATGGTGACTCAAGAAAACTTGCCAAAGCCACAAGCAAAGAGAAATATTGCAAACCTGAAGAAGGAAGTAGGAAAGGGGTGCGAGTTTCATAAGAGCCCCACTCACAACACAAGTGAGTGTCGGGCTAAACAGTCACTGGTGGCTGAGATAAAGGATTCAGAATTATATGCATACTCTGACACTGAATCAGAACCCAAGAAGGGGAACGATAGAAGGAAGAATATTATTGATACAGAGCCCAATGCCACCATTTCCACCACTAAGATCCAAAAGGAAGAACCAGAAGATTCAGAGGAGGAGGAGCATCTTTTCCACTCCCAGATGTGGGTAAAGGATTCCCCGCTACAGTTCATTGTCGACAGTGGGAGCCAAAAGAACCTGATTTCAGTAGAGGTCATGAAGTGGTTGCATTTGCCGAGCACAACACACCCATAGCTGTACACCATCAGGTGGCTTCACCAAGGACGAGATCTCCGCGTCAGCCAGCAATGCCGCCTTCCCTACAACATCAAGCCCTTCACCGATGAGGTATTATGTGATATTGCTCCTCTTGATATTTGTGATGTATTATTAGGTAAACCATACTTATGGAAGTGACATGTTGTGTATGAGTCCTGGCCTCGCATTGTTATTATTACATTAGGAAATAATCTATACAGGATACCAGAGGTACCACCCCCCTCCGCTATCTCTTTGGTTATTGCAAAACAATGTAGTAAACTCATTTCCAAAACTGGGAAGTTTGTTTTCTTGATGATCCACCCTCAGGGCAAGAAGAAGATAGTGGCCACAACCTCTAGATAGGGCCCCTCCGCATGACAACAACAAATGGACAAGGTCATGGAGGAGTACCGAGACATATTCACCTCACCCACCGGGGTGCCTCTCCACTGTCAGGTCAAGCACCCCATCGATCTGACCCCAGGTGCGTCGCTTCCCAATGGACCGATCTATCAACGCTATGTTCTGGAGAATGATGAAATCAAGAGGTAAATTCAGGAGCTACTACAGAAAGGTCACATCCGGAAAATTTCATCGCCCTATGGGAGCCCGATCGTGTTGGTAGAGAAGAAGGATGGGACTTGGAGACTCTATATTGACTATTGGGCACTAAACAAGATCACTGTCCAGAATATGTACCTGATCCCATGGATTGATGACCTCCTGGACCAGCTTAAAGGGGCGAAATATTTTAGCAAGATCGACTTAAATCCCAGGTATCACCGGGTACTGATCGAACCAACCGATGTGTGGAATACTGCCTTCAAATCCAAGGAGGGCCTTTTCAAATGGTTGGTCATGCCTTTCGGGCTGACGAATTCTCCTGCAACTTTCATGAGACTAATGGACGACATATTGCAGCCATTCACCAACTCATTTGTAGTAGTGTACTTGGATGACATCCTGATCTTCAGCCAGACTTGGGAAGAGCACCTCCACCACATCCGACAGGTCCTCCAAACATTGTGACAACACAAGTTGTGTGCCAATTTGGACAAGTGCACTTTTGGCATTACTTAGGTTCAGTATCTGGGATACATTATTGATGAGTGTGGGGTACATGTGGATCTAACCAAGATCCAAGTCATTCGAGATTGGCCAGCCCCAACTACTCTAATAGAGCTTCACAGCTTTCTGGGCCTTGCTAATTTCTACCGCAGGTTCATGTTGGGATTCTCTCATATCACTTGGCCCTTGAGTCAAGTCACCAAGGGAGGAGCGAAAGAAAAATTCTTTTGTTCAGAAAATCAGCAGAAGGCGTTTGCAGAATTGAAACATCACCTCTTCTATGCCCCAGTGCTCACATTACCAGACTTGCAACAACCATTTGAGATTGAGACAGATGCCTCTGACTATGCTATTGGGGCAGTCCTTACTCAACAAGGGCATCTAGTGGCATATCACAATGAGACACTGTCCGACACAGTCCACAAATATCCCACTTATGACAAAGAGATGTATTCCATTGTCCAGGCTTGCCAACAATGGAAGCATTACATTTTGGGGAAGGAAATCATCATCCGCACAGACCACCAACCTCTACAGTTCATGCAGACATAAGGGAAGCTACAGAACAATCGCCATCAGAAGTGGTCCACATATCTACAATAGTTTCATTCGAACATCAAGTACAAGAAGGGAAGCACCAATAATGTTGCAGACTGCTTCAGCCAACCACCGATCGTGGTGATAACGACCGTGCTCAACTCTTGTGGGCACAAGACTTCTGATTGGACTCTTATCTATAAGAGCAATCCATAATTCAGCCACACATACCAAACGCTCTTGGAGGGAAATCAGGTTCCAAAATTTCACCTCTAGGATGTACTACTATGTCACATGGGACACCATTGTGTTCCTTCAAGCGAGCGTGTCAAGATGATTTGGGAAGCGCACTACAGTCGGGTTGCTAGGCATTTTGGGGTCGAGAAAATAGTGGCAGTACTGCAGAATTATTTCTATTGGCAGAACCTTCGACAGGACATCGGGAAGTACATCTGATCATGCACTTCCTGCACCATTGCCAAACCATCCATCAAGAAGCAAGGCCTCTATACTTCATTGCCTACCGATAGTCAACCTTGGGAATCCATTTCCATGGATTACATGTCAGGCCTTCCTTCTACTAAGCATGGAAACGATTGTGTGTTTATGGTCGTTGACAGATTCTCAAAGATGGCCATAATGGTGACCTGTAAGAAGAATATCACAGCAGAAGCCACTGCTAAACTCTTCTTTGAACGAGTGTGGGTACACTTTGGGATCCCACAGTCTATAATCTCAGATTGGGACAGCAGGTTCCTTAGTACATTCTGGTCTAGCCTATGGTCAATGCTAGACACCAAGCTCACAAAGTCCACAGCTTTCCATCCCCAGACTGATGGCCAGACAGAGGTCATCAACAGGATGATCGTACACATTTTGTGCATGTACAACTCAAAGCATCCACGCACATGGGATGAGAGCCTCCCCTATGTACAACACAGCTATAACCGAGCCCTCCACAACTCAACCAACCACAACCCCTTTTAGGTGGGCTTGGGATTCCAGCCACTATGTCCCATTGACGTAGCCATGCCATTTGTAGCTACTCAGGATGATTCAGCTCATATCCAATCTGAAGTTTCCAAGGCAAACAAATTCATTGAGTGCATTCAGCACATTCACCAATAGGTTCATGACATATTGGACAGATCCAATGCTAAGTACAAGAAGCAACATTATCAGCATCGGGTGCAACACAACTTCCAGGTGAGCGACAAAGTGTGGCTACATTTGTAGAAGGAGCGCCTCACTGGACCCCACTGCAAGCTTCCCCCACTCTGATATGGGCCATACACCATCACCAAGGCTGTCAGGGACAATGCCTTCAAGCTCAGTATTCCACTATTCCTTGGTCTACACCCAGTGTTCAATGTGGACCACCTTCGGCCCTACTTTCCACCTCTACTGGACACATCAGACGTGGCAGAACAACTCACACCAACAGAGTTAAACCCCGACTGCATGGAACAAGCCACAACTGATCAGATTATGGACACACAGATCAAGAACACCCACTAGCAGAAGATCCAGCTATATCGAGTTGTCAAAGCAGGCCAACTCCTTCACCAGGGAAAGTGGCTCACCAGGGACCAAGTTCAACAGAAGTTTCCTCATCTCATGGAGGAACTCAACGCAATGGGGACCATTGCTTCCTAAGGGGGGGGGAATGATCTAGGAGGATATTGGTGGCCATCCACCTATTCCTCATGGACCCCCACCATTGTTTCTTTCAGTTTTATAGTTTCCTTAATTGTAGCACAATTTACTATTTTTGGCAGTTTTGGGTCCTAAACTTCCGAAGCCGTTTTGAGGCCCTAAACGACGTTTTTTCGGCATCGAATGGTCGGGAAAAAATGAGCCCATTCCAGACTTGATATTTGATATTTTTGGATTTAGTCCTTAAACAGATCTTTCTAACGATGTATCATGCGTGTCAAATGGAGGTAGTATGCTAAAGTTACGACCCCAAGAAATTGATGTACCAAGTTACCCATCGGGGCCCACATTAAGGCGTTTCACCTCCTAGGGTTAGGTTTTTGGATGTGTAGGGTTTCCATTGTTTATTAATAATATATAGGCCTTCGAGCCTTATTGTAACACAAAGTTCAGAGGCATGTAGCCGCCACATATCTTCTCAGAGATAAGCTACCAGCACTCTAGCTAGTTTATTTCCATTCTGTATGTAAACAAGTTTCAGTTATTGATTAATGAAATGAAGTGTTATTTCCCCTGCATATTTTCTTCTATGGTTATTTGTGTATTCTGTTGCATTCCTGCATAAATATAGACCAGTGGGACAAGCTTCTTCTAAGATAAGTATTCTTGTGTTTAAATCCTTGCAACTGTGTTTGTTTTATCCCTGCGTCTGTATATGTGATTATGATTTAATATGAACATGTTAAAATGTTGTGAATGACTGAATTTTACTTCTGTTGTATGTTAATTATTATGCATTTGTGTATGTTTATTTCCAATGCATTTTATTTTATGTTCATGGGGATAGATTGCTCGGATTGTTAGCATTATAGTTGCATCCTCTCACCGGTAGAAGGGTGGGGACGTGACAGATTGGTATCAAAGCTCTCAGGTTGTAGCAGTGGGCCTTTATGGGCCGAGAAAATCAAATAATAGAGGAGGGGTAACCTCTAATTAAACTCAGACCAACATATAAAAATTGAAAATTTTCTAAGTATGGTATGTTGGATGACTTTGGCTAAGTCTATCCGATACGTCGGATGCCTTCACCAAAAGAGAGCCAATGTAGCAGCTAGAATGTCCGAAGGGAGCCACAGTGACGACTTTGTTCCCTTCTTTCTTCTGACACAGCAGATGGAAATCCAAAAACCTTCCAATGCGGTGAAGACTTCGGCAGGTGTAAGTTTGAGTCCGAGCCGCTATAGCGGCTACGACGCCTGAGATGTGAGTCGGTGGCAGCAGCTCAGCTTGCAGAAAGGAAACCGCAATGGTGGGAAGGGAAAAGAGTTGGGAGTCAATGCACATCAGGAGAGGCAAGCTAACGGAAAGAAAATTTGAAAATTTTACTAAGTATGGAAGGGGAAGAAGGAAATGAAACTTTGAGCCGCTACAGCGACGGGCGAATCCAAGAACCTTCCAATGCAGTGGAGACTTCGGCAGGTTTAAGTTTGAGTCTGAGCCGCTATAGTGGCTGCGATGCTCGAAATGTGAGCCAATGGTAGTGGCTCAGCTTGTAGAAAGGTAGCCACAATGGTGGGAAGGGAAAATATTTGGGAGCCGATGCACATCAGGAGAGGCAAGCCTACAAAAATAAAATTTGAAAAATTTTCTAAGTATGGAAGCGGCGGAAGGAAATGAAACTTTGTGCCACTACAGCGGTGGGAAAAAGCTGAAGAGGAAGCCGC
The DNA here is from genome assembly GCA_001517045.1 of Pseudotsuga menziesii. Lineage (NCBI taxonomy): Eukaryota > Viridiplantae > Streptophyta > Pinopsida > Pinales > Pinaceae > Pseudotsuga > Pseudotsuga menziesii. The sequence goes on from LPNX010926792.1 coordinate 241,770, forward strand.
TACAGTGGCAGAATGAAGACAAATACCAAGCCGATACACGGTGGATGAAAATTGATGATCGAGCCGCTACGGTTGATGGAAATTAGAGTTCCAGCCGCAACGATGACTAGTAGAAAATGAAGTTCGAGTTGACGCACGATGGAGAAAAGACAGAAACGGATCCGACATAGCGGTGGCTAGAAAACGAAGAATGAGCTGCAACAGGACATGGAAACTAAAAGTCAAGCCGCTATGGCAGTGGCTGGAAAAAGAAATTGTAGCCGACGGTGGCAGATGGAAGTTGAGGATCGAGCCGCAATGGCGGTTGGAAACCGGAAATCGGGTCACTACGTCGATGGAAGGAAAAAGAAGTTGAGGCCGCTACAACGATGGGTGGAAAAAGAGGAAGGAGACACTATTAGGATTATTAATCCTACCTTGTCAAATTTTCTCATATGTCTAAATCAGGAGTCATGTCTAAATCGGGAGTCCATCTGTTGGGCAGTAGGGCAGACCTGGGTTTAATCCTTTAATGTCGCACCAACAAAAGACCCACAGAGTTGGCCCTTTCGGCAACAACCTGCGCGCAGGTTGCAGTCTCACCCGAAATAGCTATGGGGGTGCCGCAGAATCAGGTTTCTGCAAGCAGAGAGGGGGATTACTGTACCTTAGCCTTTTAATATCCTTATTAATCAATAATTACAAAGCTTTACCATTCATTCACATACAACTTCATAGATAAATAAACAGTCGTGACTTGCTCAACCCACTACAGGGAATTCACAGCGAAGCTAAATATTAGCAGCGATCTTAACTTATAAAATGTGAACAGTTATTAATGCATAAAAGAAACAGGAACAGAAAAAGCACAAGAAACCACAACACCGGATATAACGTGGTTCACCCCCAGGGTAGGGGCTACGTCCACAAACTATGTTCTATTCAACTTGCTACAAAAACCACACTTTGATCTGCGCACTCAGCTGCAGATCCTTTCAGTCCTTAAAAAGCCGTGCACACAGCAGCAGGCCCCTGCGCACACAGCTGCAGGTCTTTCCTCAATCTTCTTTACACAAACCCTCTGTGCACACAGCTGCAGAGGTCGTCCACGCACACAGCTGGGACTTAACCTTTCCTTACAAAATCAACCTTAGCTTCGCCTTAATCTTTCTTTCATCATACAAACCTAACCTATCTTCTTTACACAAGCGCTTATTTATACTGCGCATTTTTACAAAACCATGGTCTTAAACCATGGGCACCCAAAACCCTGGATTTCAACCAAGGGTTTATTACAAAAAAATGAGTTTTAACTTCCGCCAACACCCCTAAGACTATTTTGACCCATAACTCTGCTTACCAACAGCTGCGAAGTTACCAAAACTAATAATCCTTAGGGTACGCGCCTCAACAGGCCCCTAAGACTCACTAGTGGCTCGTCCCGGGACACTTTGCGAGGAATCTGGTGGGAGAATCTTCTACACGAGGATCTGGAAGCGACTGGTGAGATTGTGTAGTATATCATCAGCGGCTTTCTCCTTTTCCACCAATTCCTGTAATACTAAAGATGAGTCTGTGTCAGCCCTTTCCTGCGCAAAAGTGTCATAGGTCTTCAAAAGTTTGAGCTGGCTTTTCGCAATATTGCTCAATTCTAATGCTTCATCAACCAGGGGCTGCAACGCATTCTCCAGCAGCGTTACCTTCATCCTGCAGGACTCGATTACCTGCTGAAGTTCCTTGCTGTGCTTCACTTTAGCCATCTTCTGCATAGGTGGCAGCGTCTTGATTTCTATTCTGACTGCATCTAATTCATCCTGGTGCAACTTGATGGTTTCCTGGATCTTACCTACATCTGGATGGTCCTGTAGGTTCGCCCATGCTTCTATGCTGTCTTCCATTAGTTTTGTGACGCTGGCCACATTATCTGATATTTTTGCTGCTAAAGCCTTAATGTCCTGCTGGCGCTGTTCTCGGACCTCTGGTGGAGTCTCAGGAGGAATGCGCAGTTGAAGTTCTGAAATATGGTGCTGGTGATCTATCTTCATCTTTTCAACCTCGCTGCGGGACTGCTGGGCATAGTCTCTCAGCTTAGCAATTCTCTGCTCTGGTTCCTCGGCTCCCTGTATGTCGAAGTTAGAAAGACTCCGACATGCCTCGTCCAGTGCTCGCATCAACGTAGTTGTTGTATGTTCAACCTCTTTCTTCTGTTGTGCGATTTCTTCTAGTCGTGCTGCAAAGGTTTTGTTTTGTTTGATGGTGTCTTCCAATTGGATTTGGGACAATTGGGTTCGGGCATGGATCTCCTTTGTAATCGCAAGCTGGCAGAGGTGCAACTCTGATATATACATCTTTGTATAATCAAGCCCCGCGGTTGTATCCGGCTGGGGTCGGGAATCTGTGTCAGGTTGTATCAGAGTTGCGCTTGATACCTGTCCCTGGTGATCTTTGGGTGGCCATTGCCTAACATCCTGCTGTATGGGTGTTGTAGTGCTACTTGTCGCAGTACTGTGCGCGGATTTTGCTGCTAGCTCTTTTAGCTCCGATACCCTGTTCGCGATACCTGAGAGCCTGGCAAGATGCAGTTCCGCAAACTCTGACCATTTTTTAGTAAGCGCTGTCGTAGATTGTTCTAGAGCGTGCTCCAGCGCATCCAGCGTAACAGTGGCTTCTTCCTCAATATCTTTGTCCTTTGACGCTTTTGCCTTTTTGCGGGACTGCGGCTTGGTTACCTCGGCTCCTTCTAGTGACTTGCGCTTCGTTTGTGGGTTAGGATCTGATATGATCTTGACCGACTCCTCATCCTGTCCATCCTGTTCATCCTGTCCGTCGTCTCCATCCTGGCCGTCGTCATCCATCTGTGAATCACTTAGGTCTTCGCTATCTTCCAATGGGCTTTGCTACGGCGCCTGACTAGTACCTGCGCCAATATTGGTAGCTGGGGGAACCAGAATAGAGGGTTTTTTCCCTAAATCTTTCAGCCATTCGGCCGGCCAGTGCTGAACTATCCGCCTGACATCTGGTTCGGTGACTACATATGGTAATTTGAAGCATTGCCGTTGTGGATCTGCACGAGCTTGAATGAAAACATGATGCATATCGGCACTAAAGTGCGCAACACCCTCGTATTGAGAGAACACTTCGTTGGTAAGTCAAGGTGTTCGCACAATCTCATAGTGAATACTCATCGCATAGAAGACGAACACAGTGTTCGTCATCTGCTGAGCTTCCTTATCGGAGGATATCCATAGGGAGGCATACCTCGCTGCCCCTGGTGTGCCGGGGCTTAATTCTACAAACTGGGCTTCAGTGGGTTCTTTCCACCCAACTAATGCAATAAGGATTAAAAGCTAGGAATAATGAAAAGGTCTACCTTTTTCTTGCGCATCGCGGGCATCCTCCAGAAACTCCTTCGCAAGATATTCGGCCCAATTATAAGTATACCCCTCAGCACAATTCATAGCAATCCGGATAACCGGAGCAGGTACTTCAGTTGGCCTGCATTTCCGTATGAATTTGCAGGCTAAGAGTTCAGCTGCAAATCGAATGGGCAGCTCCTGAATCACGGAAGTGTGATACCCCCATTTCCCTTTTGTCAGGCCAAACCGCTCTTTCATGGTTTGTGCGAGCTTTGTATCGTCATGTTTGGACGAAAATTCAGTTCCTGGATCAGGTCCTGCCATGGGTAAACCTGTGATCCTATGGATGAGGGCGGCGTCAATTGGAATTTGTTGGTCCCCTATCCATAAATAGCCATCATGCACCAGCGCTAGTAACTGTTTGGCCGCTACAGTCACATGTATGCCGCGACCGAAATGGGGAATGTCAAGTATCTTGAGTAGGCCAGCTCTGTCCAGGCCCGCAGCCCATGGTTGTACTTCCAGTAGTGTGACCCTATGATCCAGATACTTGACGTGGTGCAAGTATTCTGCTGGTTCAAACTGTGGGAACTTGCCATGGTCATTGGTGTCGTGATCGCTGTACTTAAGCCGATCAATCTTCCCTGTCATACTTCCTATCAACTGCACTCCCTGTGGCAGCGAGGGTGTGGCTAACGTAAATTGCTTTGTCCGACGGGGTAACGCAGTACCTAGGCGAACAGGTGGTAGATATGGTGGCCGTGGTGGTGGAATATTTGCCCTTCCCCCGGTCAGGGCCTGTGCGGAACCAGAGGGCTCCATAGGATGAGCTGCTGGTGTTTTCCCTATTTGTCGCTGCCAGTCTTGGTTGCGCTTGGTGCGAACTTCAGTTCTAGACTTTTTCCTGGCAGACCATGTCTGCATCGGCTGTGGTGGTGTTGGGGAAGTGTCTTCACAGTGAGCTAGGGTAGGCGGCTGATTAGAGCAGGTGATCAGACCCTCTTGCTCGAATTCTCTGACCAAAGCATCAATCTTGCGTTCGGTGGTCATGGGTTCACTCATAAATCTTGAAGAAATGCAGGATGCAATTTTTCCTAACTGAGGCATCTTCTTATACACGCCATCAATCAAATCGGGCAGGACAGTGCATTGAAGGCACCAATTCTGACGAAAATCTTGTCCATGTGGAGCGCGATTGCCGGTACTGGTCTTAGTACAGTCATTTAAAGCAATTAAAACTCTGCCGCCGCCAAATTGGCTGCTTCCCAACGGTCAGATTTTGAGCCTCGCTGTGTTTTTGGGCCTCGGCAGAATCATGGTTGAAGCTTCAGGATAATAAGCAACCTCAGCACAATAGTGCCCTTCGACCCGACCTGGTAATATCTGCGACAGGACTATTAGGTTTGCGGGACTGGCGTCTGGGCTCTGCCCCTTGGTGTAGTATTCAATTCCTGGGTGATCATCATTTGCCTTATCATGGTTTGATCGGAAAGCTATATCTAAAATAGGACGACTTTTGTTAATAGAAAATGTGATCAAAAAGCTATCAACAAGATCGCCCCCTCTTACAGTACCGTGGCGGAGCTCAACCTCCATATGTCCATTTTTCGCTATAGGTTCCAAGATATGCACGAACTTATGCACCCACTCCTTGCGAGGTGTGTTTTCCCTTGCTGTATAGTTCTGCCTCGAATGTCCCTGAAGGCTATTCGGCCCCTTACTTCGCACCTCTTGGGCTTGGCTTATGAATCTGGGGCGCAGGGATTTCTGGTAGGTTCCCCGACTGGGGTGAGACTTGGTAGGATCGGTCTGCCATGCTGCTGTAGCTTCTAGTGCTATTTCCAGACTCTGGGTGTTTTGTGACTGAGGTACTCGTTCTGACATAGGTGCAATGAATTCTCCAGGGTCTGTCATCCCAACATATGCAGGAAACTCTCTAGGCTGTGCACTAAGGCATCTAAGAGACTGAGTGATCTACGTGCATCTATGGCCATGTAGCTCGTACAATCGATTCTGCCAATTCTTCAGACCATCGTCTGAATCAGACATGCAGGAGCTATCACATTGCCAATCCATTACACCATCATCATCAGGCTCGACATAATCTACGTCCTTGGCTGTAATGTTGTAGATGTGGTCTAGAGTATCCTTCTCCCCTTCATCTCTGAGTGGTTCTGTATATCTTTCTCCTTGGGATGGGTCGAGGGGTATAATAACACGCAGACCATTCCCTTCGAAGGTCATCTGTCTCCTCTTAAGGTTGATTATTGCAGTGTTGGCCATGGCCCACTCAATTCCCAACAGGGCTGGATAAGGGTTGTTGTCATCAATGATCTCAATAACTTCAAAATCTGCTAGAGTACTGACTCCATCAATGTCTATTGGGACACTAAGAAGTCTCCCTAGAGGTACAATCCTTTGCTGGTTAGCTAGTCACAGTTGTATAGGTGACCCAACCAGGGAAGGCTTTCCCATTTTCCCCCAGGTCTGCTTGGGTAGGACATTAACGTCTGATCCAAGATACAGAATGACATCATTCATATCATACTCCCCTATCTGAACGTTCAATCTCATTTCCCTTCCTGTTCTTCGGACACGGCTAACAGTTTTCTCCTGATCAATTCCTCTCTGAGGGTCTGTGACAGCAAGAACTTTTTGCAGCTCTTTTAAAGCATTATGATTCCGCAAGAGTTTCATACAGCTCTGCAAGAAAGAAGATAGTGTACTTACTTTATCCGTTGAGGCCTCTTGTGGCTGCGAAGCCTGCTGAGATTTCCGCGCAAGTACGTCTACGGCGCCAGGGTCAACAATATCACACTGGGCCTCCTGGACTGGGGCTTGGTCCTTCGCAGGGTCAAGGACTGAGGTTTTCACGGAGGCCTTACGTGCGCACACCGCGACAGGTTGCTTTGGCGTGTTTTGAATATGCGTCGTAGCTCCACTCCGGGTGACCACATTGAGGGCTGCGGTAGGTCTTTGCTCAACGGAAATCAGCTAAATATTTGGGGTAGGGCCACGGTTGTTCTCCTGAATCTTTGCGAGGAGCTGGGGGCACTATTCAATCCCGTCGTCCACCGCGCGGAAATACCGACAGGTTGTAGTGGGATTCCGACAGTCGCGAGCCAAGTGGCAAGCTTGGTTACAATTGTAACACACAACCTGGCCTCTACCTCTTCCGGTCATCCCACCATGGCCGCGGCCACCAAAAGCACCTCTTCCGGAGGCGCCGCCGCGGTAACCATAACCATCATTACTCTGGGCTTCATTGTGTACTCGGTACGCGTCAGAGGTACGCTCTCGCATAAGGTCGTAGCTACGACACTCTTCTTCGTTATGCCCTATGGACTTACAGAACTGACAATAGGGGTTTTTGGGAACTTGAACATATCTCTGAAGAAGATGGCAGTGCTCAGGGCGATGCTGGCTAGAGGTTCGGCAAATTTCACAATATAGAACACCGGGAGTGAATTGGTTGGGCGCGCCCGTATTTAGGTAGGTTCTGGCCACGGGGCACTGGTCCCTATCGTGACCCTCGGACTGACATTGCGTACACCAGACCTCCTCTCGACTGATTTTAGCTTTCTTCATATCGCGAAGCTCCAGAGCCATCGCTGCCAGCTGCGCTTGGATTTGGACAATACCAGAATCGTCTCCAACGGGGGCGGTCTCTAGCTTCATTGCAATTTCCAGAGCCTCTTGCTGGTCAGCAACCTTCTGTTGCATGAGCGGAGTTCTGATATGCGGCAATAATGCGGCGATAAACCATTCCTTGTGCTGCGTAGGACTAATGGTAAATCTGACTTGGTCCAGTAGAACTTTGAATCTCTGATCAAAGTCCCACACTGATTCACCGCGTCGCTATTGAATCTCTTTGAGTTCAGTGATGCTCTGCGATTCTGATTTCGGTTTCTTAAATTATTTGATGGCTGCCTTGATTTCATCCAAAGTGGGGTGCTGATTACTGGAGAATTTCATGAACCAGGTCAAATCCCGGTCGCAAAAGGAAGTAACGAGCTGCGCGGTTCTCACATCCAGGTATGTAATACTTTTTGCATTCCAGACGGCCTCACACAAAAACCAGAATTGTTCGGGATCTTCGGATCCCGTTCCTTTGAAGATGGGCAGCTTGATGTCATCGGCTAGGTGAGCCATGGTGGTTCTGGGAGGGCTGGGAGGGGGACAAGACATGGATGGGGGGGGGTTTACGGGGGCAGATTGACCTGTG